>CANYBF010881802.1:0-18866 GCA_948192965.1 Dalechampia spathulata | reverse complement strand
AATATTCATATTCAAAGCATCAAACCCTAAGTAAAACATATGATTCTAACATGCAAATCATACCAAAATACACAAAATGGAGCAAAGAAGATTTGGCCAAAATGGAAGTCAAACATGCATATCAAGATCATACCCGTACGGATATGTTGAATTATACCCAAACGGGTATGATCACCAAAGATCATACCCGTTCGGGTATGATCAACACAAAAACTTACCTGAACACACATGCATAAAAAAAACAACATGCAAATCAATTTTAAAAACAATCCGAATCATTCACACATCAAAGCAAGCATGGGTCATGATTTATATCATATTGGATCATCTAAAACAAGATAAAAATGATTAAAATAAAAAGTCAAAGTGAGAAATCCTACCTTTTGTTGATTCTCCTAGTTATTCTTCAAGCTTTGATCCTTCCAAAGTCAAGGTATTCAACCAAACTAACTAAAATCAAGTCAAACTTAACTAGATCCTTTAAGTTTTGATTGAAATTAAAACCAAAGATTAAGTTCTAATTTCGTAGGTTTAGAGGAGTTAATTAATTATTTTTTTTTCTGTTCTCTTTCCTTAGAAAAATCCCCCCATCCTTAGCAAATTATCAAATTATAAGTGTCTGAGGAAACTTACCCGTTTGGGTATCTTTGGGGAGCGATTCGGGTAAGTTACATACCCGCACGGGTAAGTAACATACCCGAATCGATTCCTTAAGGATACCCGTTCGGGCAAGTACCTAGAATGCCCAAAATGCCTTTCTAGCAACCCTAATTCGAATCCTGGAATGCACCGGGACAAACCGAGATGCCCGTGAGGGCAAAACGACGAGGAGATAGGCTCGATTCATCCCAATCAATCCGACCGATCCAAAATTAGGGTGCGACAACTAGAACAAACAAAAATAAGCTAGCACAAACCTGAAGAAAGAAGACTACTAACTCTAGCCCGTGATCCTGTCTCTATCGAGCTCTAGCTTCTAATCCACACTCTTGCCCCTTTTCGTTGCCCAGAAATCCCTCTCCTGGTGTTTTCTTAGGGTTTTGGGACATTTGGGAGAGTGAAGGAAGAGAAAATAGAAGAAAAGAGCTTAGGTTTCTCTGTTAAAAAGCCCAATTTAAGTCGCGTACGGCCGTACCACCACCCGTATGCCCGCACCAACTTAAAAAGCCTAACAAACTCAACTTCCTGCGAGCTGCGGTACGGCCGTACCACTATTGGCACTCCCGTACGGCCACCACTCACCTGACAAACCTGAATTCCTACGAGTTGACGTACGACCGTACAACCCTCTGGTACGCCCGTACGACCTCCAGGAGCCCTAACCCCCTGTCTCCCCTGCTCGGTACGATCGCATGCATCCCCGTACGCCTGTACCACACTCCAAACTCTCCTTCTCACTCTCAAACGCACTCCCCGGCCACCGGCAATACCCACATACAACCCAACCATGCATGCCATCATGCACACACCTAGCATACAGACAAATATACAGCAAAACACGTCATCACGACGTACACACAAGCACTGCACATACGCAAGCAATTGTACCAAGACATATATACATACACGTATACATCCAATCACGCATACACAGACATATTAAAACTCCTAGGGGGTCAAACGTGGATGTAACAATATATTGAGTTTAAAAGTAATATTAAATTGATTATCAAATTTTAATTTTTTCCTTTTCAAACATTGAATTTCTATTATTTTATTGAGAGGTCATCATTGGAACTTCGATTAAAATATTGCTGATATGATAATGATGTGATAATCAAATATCAAATATGTGTCATGTCAATATTATATCAATATACTCATAAGTATCATATCATCTTATTTTATATTAAAATAGTTATTGAATTTTATAATTTGTTTCAAAAAAAAATCACTTAAACTTTTATATAAAAGTTTAATATAATGAACAATTAAAAATTAATTTATACATCATCATATTTTAAAATAATTACAGTATTTGATTCTTAATTTTAATCTAATTAGTAATTAAAATGAAAAATTTTATTATACTTCATTTATTATTTAATAAATAAAATTTTATGTGATATTTACTATATTTTTCTTATAATTTAATCAATAATTCATTTTTGTTTCTATATATGCATAAAAAAATGAACTGCAAAATTTTTTTTGATAAATATTAAAAAATTATTCTAACAAATGCTTCAATATATGTTAGTGTGTAATAATATGATTAATACATCAAAAAAAATATATGTAATTACTTATGTCTAAAAGCATATGTTAGATATGTGCTTTTAACCATAAATTTTTTTTAAAAAAATAAAATTAAATCATATATTTTAATGAAAATCATTTTATTTTAATAATAGGTTAAGAATTAATTTTTTCACTATTTATATTTTTAATTCATAATTTTTATCTACATTTTTCAAGGTTAATATCTTAGCAAGTTACTAAATTTTAAAAGTTGTATTAAATTAGTCACCAAATTTCAATTATTTTTATTTTTGGACACTATATTTAAATTTTTATTTCACTGGAAGGACACCAATAAGATTTTGATCCAATTTTTTGATGTAGCAATCAAAGGTGAAATATATGACACATTAGCACCACATCAATGTCCACATCAGCACCACATCAACTTATTTATATCAAAATGGTTATTGAATTTTATTATTTATTTTGAAAAAGTCACTTAGACTTGTATATAAAAATTTAATAGAATGAATAATTAAAAATTAATTCATACATATTCATAATTTTAACTAATAATTCTATACTATTTTACATATAATTTTAACTTAAGCAATAACTAAAATTAATAGTTTATCATATTTTGTGTATTGTTTAAAAATTGATATTTTGCTTAATATTTACGATTTTTTCTTATAATTTAATTAACAATTTATAATTATTTCTATATATACATAAAAATGTATATCAAAAAAATTATGAAATAAAAATATAGATAATGAAAAAATTATTCTTTAATATAATATGGAAATCAAATAATTTTCATGAAAATATGTGATTTAATTTTATTTTAATTTTTTAAAAAATTTATGATTAAGAGCACAAATATGATATATACTTTTAGACATAATTGATTATATACATATATATTTTGATGTATAAATCATATTACACTAACATGTATTGAAAACATTTGTTAGAATAACTTTTTTAATAATGAACTTTTTCTTTTAATTACTAATTATATTTAAGTTAACAATCAAATAGTGCAATTATTTAAAAAAAAATATGAGGATGTATAATTTAATTTTTAATTGTTTATTATATTAAATTTTTATATAAAAGTTTAAGTGACTTTTTTTAAAAACAAATGATAAAGTTTAGTAACCATTTAATGTAAAATAATATGATGTTCATGTGGAGATTGGTATGACATATATTTTATCTTCGATTGCTGCATCAATGTAATGTTAATGAATTTAATCAAAATCTCATTGGTGACCTTCCACTAAGAAAAAAGAAATATAGTATCTAAAACGAAAAAATTGACATTTGGTTACTAATTTGATATAACTCCTAAAATATAGTAATATCCCTAAAATTGAGACAAATAAAAATATTTATCCTTCGGAATAAGGATCTCAATTGTCCTATAATAGGAGAGACTTTTGCCCTTGATCATAAGAATGATAAGCATCTCAGCAATGGGGACAACATGGTAATATTTATCCCTTACACAACAAGAGATAGGGATGGAACTAATAGAAACAACACATGGAGACAATTATAATTGTCTCCAAAATTAAAAAGGGATAAATTTTTAACCTTTTAGAAGATTATTTCAACTATACCTAAAACTCCTTTTCTTTTGTAGTTGTAATATATGTTTATCTTCATACTTCTAGCATAATAAAGAAAACACAAACAATTAAAAAAATGCTATATGATATGGTATCATATATGTATTTATATATATCTATTACAGTAAATAAAATAACAATTAATAATAAAATTGTAGATAACATAACATAATCAAGAAAAATAAGAAGAGGAGGAATAAAAGAAAATGAATAATAAATAAATACATAAATAAGGTGAATCAAGAATAAGAAGAAGTTGATAGATGACAATAATTTAATGTAAGGAGAAAGCAGAAATAGAAAAAAAAAATGAATAATAAATAAATAAAATAATTTTAGGATTTTTTAATTAGTGTAATTAATGAAATAAGTGTATAAAATGGGTATCCAAGTGGTTACTGAATTTTAGATGTTTATCAAATTAGTCATCAAATTTCAAATTTTTTTTTTTTGGAAATTGTATTTTTATTTTTGTTTTACTAACATGTGATTAATAAGATTTCAATCAAATTTACTGACATGAAAATTAAAGATGAAATATTTGTCATGTTAGACATCATATCATTGTTCACATTAGCATCACATCATTTTATTTTATATTAAACTGATCAATGAATTTTGTCACTTATTCCAAGAGGTCAATTGCATTTTTTTATAAAAATTTAATATAATGAATAATTAAAAATTAATTGATACATCATTATATTTTTAAAATAATTACACTATTTGATTCTTAATTTTACATAATAGTAATTAAAACAATGAGTTTCATCTATGTTATATTCATGGTATTTTTCTATAATTTAATCAATAATTTACATGTGTTCTATATATGCATTATAAAATATAGAATGCAAATTTGTTTTGATAAATATTAAAAAGGTTACTTTGACAAATATTTTTAATACAAGTTAGTATAATATTATTAATAATAACTTATATCTAAAAATATGTACTACATATATGCTCTTAATTGTAAATTTTTCAAAAAATTAAAATAAAATTAAATCATATAGTTTAATGAAAATTAAATTTTTGAAATAATATTTTTATTACTTTTATTTTTATTTCATAACTTTTTTATCTACATTTTCAGGTATGTATAAAAATGTTTGTAAATTTTTGATTAAATTATAAAAAAATATCATAAATATTAAACAAAATATTATTTATTAAACAATAAATAAAATATGATAAAATATTAATTTTAATTATTGCTTGAGTTAAAATTATATGTAAAATAATGTAGAATTATTAGTTTAAAATATGAATATAAATGAATTAATATTTAATTATATTAAATTTTTATATAAAAGTCTAATTAACCTTTTTGAAATAAATAACAAAATTCAATGATTATTTAATATAAAATAAGATGATATGATACTGATATAAAGAATAATATGGTATTTGATGTGATTGAATTCTATATTCAATTGACATGTCAATGCCATGCCAACAAATTTGATCTGAATCACATTGATCTGAATCACATTGGTAGTCTGTCGATAAAATAAAATAGAAATAAAATATTTGAAAAAATTGAAATATGATAACTAATTTGATACAATATTTAAAATTCAGTAACCACTTAGCCTTGTATACAAGTGAATAATATGAGAAAAAAGATAAAAATTTAAATTAAAAGTTAAACTAATATAGTTTTAAATAATATTTAAAAAAGTTAACATTTCAATCCAAACTTTAATTTTGTAGATTTTTAATCTGTTTGTTTGACATAGATTTAGAAGGGAAGGAAAGTAATAAACAGAAGGATGAATAAATGCTTAGTTTGGTAATAAAGGGAGATAAGGCAATGACATAGCCGGACGTGGAATCCAAATACTTGTATTAAAATGCTACAAGTGTTGAAAATTCTAGAGTAGTAAATTTGGAATCGGCATCAAATTCGATGTTATTAAAGAACATAAATCATTTCACGCGTTTCCACTTTCCCTATCAACTCCTTTTAATTCTTTTCTTTTTATATGAAAACTTATATTTCAAGTTATTAATTCTTTTAGCTTTAAGGGAAACCATCATTCCTTGATATGAAATACTAAATAATTTAATTATAATAGATTATATATGATTAATAGCCACATTGCATTCAAGTATAGAGTTTTGAATATTTTATACATAAGAATTTAAGCTCAAGAATCAGTAGTGTTCATGTCAAGAGAACATCTATGTTACCATGTATAACATTAAAGATTAACCTTTTAAAATATTTTATAACTTCAAATATAAACTATACAACCTTCTTTTAAAATATATGATTTTTGAAGGGTAGACAATGATATCTATCAAACTGAATCCTATCTATAATAAAATGTAATAAGGTACTATACCAATAAAAATATAGAAATTTAAGTATGATGAATCACTTATGTTATACTTTACTACATCTTAGATCTTCACGTTTCTTTATCTAGTTTATATTAGTAGCATTTAAATTGATATTCATTTCACTCAAGATTGGGTCTTTGTAACTGATGTTATGCATGCAGCTTTTGCAAGTACTCACATTTGACATATATTTACTTTGATCGAGAGTTTCAGAGATGATTTTACCCCATTACTTGATGGAGGAACTTTAAGATGTTCTTGGAATTATAACAAGTTTGACAATAAGTCATAAGATTTTGATAATCTTTTCCATTTAATGAAGGAAGAATGCGTTTTAAAAACATAGGGAAGGATGATTTATTTTATTAGCTGAAGAAAAGAAAAGGTGAAAGATCAAATAGAATTGGAGTATTAAAGAGGGACGAATAGAGTTGTAAAGGTATGCATTATTAGGTGTTAGTTTTGAGAATTGCTGGTGTTTGATGTAACAAGCGGAAATCAAGAGAAAAGAAAGGGAACAATCATGCTTATATTTGCTTTGACATAATTACCAAAAAAGCAAACGTGTCAAATGGGTCCCAAATCATTTTAGTAAAAATAACACTTTCAACCCCTTTCACGTCACAGCTAGAATGATTGGTGGATATCTTGTATGATCTTCTTCGACTTGTAGATGCATTGTCTTCTCTCATTTCCATTCTACGTGTGTAAGTCATCTCTGAAGTTACTGCTACTAAGGACCCAACAATGTCAATCTTTTGGGTTTTCAATATATTAATCGTCAATTCATTTTAGTGTGGATGTTATGGAGTATATTCTACTGATCGGCTTCCAATTGGAGCAGACATTAGGCCCTACTTATTATTATAAACAATATTATTTAGATACAATGTTGATGACAAATAGTTAATATTCGGATTTAAGTCTAGTAAGATTCTTAATAAGAATACTACTAAATTCATACGCACTAAAAAACTTCAAAACCTTTCCGCCAATGGACCAATCACTTGTTTGTATTTATCATTTTGAAATACAAGTAAAGAATATATATATGCATGGATTTGAATTTTCTTCAGAAATGTTTTTATCTTATATTATATGATATCTATTTGATTATGATGGAAGGTTCATATAAATTGTACATCAAATATTCATTTTGTAATGTGATATCCCCAAGAAGGAACAAAGAGGCCATGCCATTCCTTTCCTTGCTCAAGTCCTATCCGCTACTTTGGCGTACAGAATCAAAGTGTGCCCACCGACACATAAATAAAGAAAAAGATCAAACACTAAAATTTCAAATCCCAATTAATTTCACAGATTTGGTGTTCGACTCCTTTACTTCAATCTAATTCATAATATAAAATTATAAATTTATTAATATAAATTATATATATTAATTTTATATTTATTTATATATGATTATTATTATTTATTAATATATATATATATATATAATTCATATATATATATAATATTTAATAAAAATTGATCCAACAGGTTCAAAAATTTCATTAAATCCATTTTGCCTCTTAATGACACTACACCTGCCCATCTAACATCCAACTTTTCTTTCTCCTCCCCTTAAATAATCCTCCTCCTTCATTACCATCTCCATAATTTAAGTCCCTCACTAGCCTCCTTCTCCTCTCACCCAGCCATTGCACTTCCTTGCAACAGTAATGTCAAGGCTCTTTGCTGCTTCACTGTTCCTCTTCTCCATCTTTCTCGCCATTTCTTATCCTTGTGCTTGTAATTCCTCTACTAGTGATTACATTCAGAATGAATGCTTAAAGGTTCCTGTATCCCAGTTTGTTGGCTTGTTGCAAACTACGCTTGGTATTATTAAAGATGTCACTTCTACCATCTCAACTGTTGGTAGATTCTTCGGTGACTTGCGTTTAACTAATGCTATCTCTGATTGTCTTGACTTGCTGGATTTCTCCGCTGATGAACTAAGCTGGTCCATGTCATCTTCTCAGAATCCTAAAGGTATTATGATCTAGAAACAGTTGTTTCTTTTCCTTTGATTGTTTTCCTGTTGTTGTTTCTTTCTGTTTTGCTTGTTTTTCATGATCCATAAAGCAGATAATGATGGTGTTTTGCTTATTCATGCCTTGCATTTTCGTTGAAGTTCGTAACGTTTTCTTTCTTGGTAATAAATTTAGGGGACCTCAGCTTTAATCGTTCCACAAACATTTATTTCCACATGTCATGTTTCGTTGATGATGAGATTCTGTCTTTAATTTCTTTATATTTAGCCTAATTCGACCCTAGGCATGACTTTTGTGGGATATGTCTTAAAAATACCAAATCAAGTAAAGTAATGATTTTTGCAGGTAAACACAACAGCACAGGTGATATGAGTTCTGATTTAAAGACATGGTTAAGTGCTGCATTTGTTAACCAAGGAACATGCCTTGATGGGTTCGAAGGCACTAATGGCGTTGTCAAAACATTAGTAGGAGGTGGCCTTAACCAGATCACTTCATTAATCCAAAAACTTCTAAGTCAGGTTGACTCAAAACCCAATTCCAACGCCGAAAACGGTGGCTTTCCATCATGGGTTAAGCATGAGGATCGTAAATTGCTTCTAGTAAAAGGACTGACACCAGATGTTATAGTAGCATCAGATGGGACAGGAAATTTCACCAAGATCATGGATGCTGTATCAGCAGCACCTGATTACAGCATGCGTCGCTATATCATATACATTAAAAAGGGTTTGTATAATGAATATGTGGAGATAAAGAAGAAGAAATGGAATCTCATGGTGATCGGTGATGGCATTGGCGCCACTGTAATTTCTGGTAACAGGAATTTCATTGATGGCTGGACCACTTTTCGCAGTTCAACCTTTGGTAAGTAATCTGTAGCACAAAGTTTTGTTGCTTTTCATTTGTCTTTGGAGTTGATGGTTTTTGGATTCTTGTATGAATTTGCATCATAAGGCGAACAACGTCTTGCAATTTAAGTTCTTGAAAGTTTCAGGTTTACATGCTAATTCTAGTGCCATAATTACAATTTCTGCCTATGTTAATGCTGCCATTAACTCCTCACAGTTCACATGGTGTATTTAATTTTTTTTTTTAATTTTCTTTTTCGCGTGCAAACTTGATAATCTTGCCATCTTGGTATCAGGATTTGGATAATATTTAATAAGTCTTGTGTGGGTCATGTGTGCTGAAATTTGGAATCCTCCTGCCGTCCTTTTAATGTCTTTAATGCCGGAATTTTCACTTCTGGTGTCTCTGTCATGTTCTTTATTGCCTGCAGCGGTCAGTGGCAGAGGATTCATAGCTCAGGACATAACCTTCGAGAACACGGCAGGACCCTCAAAGCACCAAGCAGTGGCTCTCCGATCCGATTCAGATTTATCAGTCGTCTATAGATGTGAAATTAGGGGATACCAGGATTCACTCTACACACACACAATGCGGCAATTCTACCGGGAATGCCTTATCAGTGGCACAGTAGATTTCATTTTTGGCGATGCAACTGCAGTCTTCCAGAACTGCCAAATTAAAGCCAGGAAAGGCCTCCCGAACCAGAAAAACACCATCACTGCTCACGGTCGTAAGGACCCAAATCAACCAACAGGATACTCATTCCAGTTCTGCAATATATCAGCAGACATTGACCTTTTACCTTATACCAATTCCACGTACACTTTCCTTGGCAGACCCTGGAAAAACTTTTCAAGAACTGTTGTGATGCAATCCTATATGAGTGACGTGATAAGGCCAGAAGGTTGGCTGGAATGGAACGGAAATATGTATTTGGATACTTTATATTACGGTGAATATGCGAATTACGGGCCAGGTGCCGGACAAGGCAAAAGGGTGAACTGGCCTGGCTATCATATCTTCAAGTCTTCCAACGATGCCAATAATTTCACAGTCTCCCAATTTATTAAAGGAAATTTATGGTTACCGTCAACAGGAGTGAAATATACGGCAGGTTTAGGGGTCTAATGAAGGGTCTGGGTACTATACTACTATTACTAGTGATGGTGTTCAAGTTCAAAAGTTGAAGTATACTTGTCTAGTTTTCCATTTTTTATTATAGATGAAACAAAAATATATTCCCTTGTATTCTTTGAATGAAGATTTGTGGGTTCTTTTCCTGTAATTCTGGTTATGTTGTAGAGTTGATTTGATTTACTTTCATTTCAAGCAACATCCAACCACAGTTTGCATGCTAATGTTTACTTGCATGTCACTTGTCGATTCAAACATCAACTTGCATAACGGGATGACGCACCTTCCTTTCTTGTTTGTTTACGCCCTAAAAATGGAAATTTATAAAGGGATGAGATAATGTTTTTTTTTTTATTTTTAAAGATAAACTGTAGTAATGAATAAAATACTAAATTCAGGGTTGTCCGCTAAGCCTATATCTAAACTCAATTCTTATTCAATTGACTCAATATTTTTATTTTTCAATTATACGATCTTAAAAATTCATTTTTATCCGTGTTTCTTTTATTGAATTCTTAGACTTTGAAATGTATAACTCGGCAAAATTATAACAGTAATTATTTATTTTAATAGTTGTTAGTTGTTTAGTGTAATCGTTAAATTAGTTGTTTGGTATAAAAGATTAAAAATAAATATAAAACAATAGCATCTAACTTTTGAAAGTTAGAAATAATAACTTTTCATAAAACACTCTTTCAAACTCTAAATTCTAATACATTTAAGATGCCATCAAATAATCTATATATCATTCAAAGGAGAAGACATTTAAGACAAAATTGAATCTATAGTTATTGTTTGTTTGTTTGTTTTTTTTTAAAAGCTGAATTATTTGAAAAACTGAAATTATAGTTGTGGTTTGTTTTCCTATCCAATATTATTTATCTAATATGGATGTCCTTTTTAGCTTTCAGAATAAGACAATCCATGAAAAGTCTATTTAAAGGAATAGTAAAAAACTTAACTAAAGGAAAAATGATTATGATATTAAATTGTAAAAACTGTAAAAAAAAAAGAGAAGAGATCTAAAAAAATATCTTTTTCCTATAATTCATTTTGATCATTTATACCTTTTTCCACTGAATATTCTCTTTTTAGGAGTCATAATTGGGATAAGAATTTTTTATTTGTCTACACTATGATTAAAAAATGAGGTTCCATAGAACGATTCCATTTCAGTCGATTTTATTTAATTTCCGTGAGAAAACTTGCAATCATATAAATTTGAATTCTTTTTAAAAATTTATGAAAAATCAAGAAACTACAATCATGCAAAAAAACTAAAACCTACGATTACAAAAATTTAAATTCTTTTAAACAAAAAAATTTAAGTGAAATCAAGATGCTCTCGTTAATATCTATATCTTTTGTAGAAGTAGTCACATAAAAAAAATGCTCTCTCCAGTATATGTATTGTTTAAATAAGTACTTTTGATCTTGGATATTTAGTTACTTATTTGATACATTTTTATCTTTAATTCGACATTGATAAATATTCTAAATTCATTTGCATTTTTAGATCTATTGCTGTGTTTTGCATAAAAAAAATTTATGCATGGCATGAACTTAAAATCAAGAATAAATTGAACATGCATTAAATGTCAAACTTTCTCGAATTTAACTTAAGTACATATGATTTATTACATTAAGCAAATAATTAAGATTAAATTTTGACCGTAAACTCATTTTTCAAAATGAACATATAAAGCGTTGGTCTATTTCTTCTCCTTTGAATATGCCTAATATTAATTAATTAATTAATATTCATTTAAGTTTTTAGATTATCAGTGTGTTATTCATATAAATTTTTTCTCAAATTTAACTTAAGTAAATACATATGATTTGTTTATTTTAAAAAAAGAATAATACTTTAATTTAAATAAAGTTAAACATATACATTAATGTGTTGTTCATAAAAAAAAAGTTTCTCAAATTTGACTTAAACAAATACATATGATTTATTTATTTTAAAAGAAAAATAATAATTTAATTTAAAAATTTAAATAAAGTTAATCATATAAAGTTCATGGCTTTTACTTCAATTTTCTTGATTATCAGGTTTTGATTGAGGTTTATGTATTTTAATTATCAATCATTTTTTCAAAATGAACATATTAGGTGTTGGTCTGTTTGTGCTATAAGCTTTTGATAGGATAATTACCATCTATTTGCATGTTTAATATTAATTAATTAATAATTAAGTTAGGTGTGTCTTTTATGAATTCAATTATGCTTTAACTATTGGAAATTTCTAGCTTTGTTTTACATTTTAAACTTCAATATCATCTCTAATCAATATTGTTAGATCTTAGGTTTTGATGTGTATGCCACGTGTGAATCAATTTAAGTTATTTGCCATTTTTTTATGTAAGTTTTTGTGTTGGTACTGGCGTACCAAATGGCTTAGTTGAGTGGCACGACCATATAGCTAATCGTACCTAATTAGAACTGTTTGATAGAGCATGGTACGGGTATACCATTGGTTGGTACGGGCGTATCGTTGCTCGCAGGAAAATGGTTTGTCAGTAAAGCTGTTTTGGTACGGGCATACCATTGGGTGGTACGGTAGTACGTGAGCTTGCAGGAAAATTGCTTGTCATGAAAATTGGTTTGGTACGGGCGTATCAAATGATGGTACGACCGTACCACATTTCCCTCTCTTTTTCTCATTGAAGAATTTTAAATCCATACGGGCATACGAGATAGGTACGACCATACGTGACTTATTAGAAAGCTTTTAAACACTTTCTAATGGCTAATTTCATATAGAACTTCAATCCATTTTGTCTCTAATGGCTAGTTTTTGCAGAACAACTTTATTTTGAGCTTTGATTGTCAAGAATAAGTAAGTTTACTTGTTCTGTGTGTTTTTATCTATTGTAAACTCTCATCTATTGTATTCCCACTTGTGGAAAGCTAGGCATTGCTTTTGTGGGTTGGTGTGTGATTAATGATTGGGCATTAATTTGTATTTGAGAGTTTGTAAGGTTGATTCTTGTAAAGGTTTGAGTATGAGCCTTGAAAACACTGGGGTTTAGGATTCATTTGTAGAATCCGTGTTGTAATTGATTGAAAATTAGTGGAACCCTAAGTCAAGACTTGGGAGAAGTGGACATAGGCAAGAGTTAGTACCGAACCATTATAAACCGACACATGTTGCCATTTTTGTAAGGAATTTCATTTAGTATCAGAGCGAAATAAATGAAAGTAAATGGTATCTCGATAGTGGATGCTCAAGGCATATGATTTAGAATGCAAGTCTTTTCTCCCACTTTGAAGAATATGTAGGATGTGATGTCACTTTTGGAGATAACGGTATAGGTAAAGTTGTTGGAATTGGTAAGATTGGTAAGAATTCTAACTTTTCTCTTAACAAAATCTTATTGGTAGAAGGATTAATACATAACTTGCTTAGTATTAGTCAATTATGTAATAATGGTTTTAAGGTAGTTTTTGATCCTAAAGGTTGTCTTGTGTATAGGATTAGTGATAATAAGCTAGTCTTCAAGGAGAAAGAATAGAAAATATTTACATAATTGATTTAGATTCTATTCCTAACAAGAATGTGAAGTGTCTTGTTTCTGTAAGTGAGGATTCTTGGTTATGTCATAGAAGATTTGGACATGCCAGTTTCGAAAGCATTGGAGATCTCAAAAAGAACGAGCATGTAGTAGGACTTCCGAAGCTCAAATTTGCTAAGGACAAAGTATGTGAAGCGTGCTAAATGGGAAAACAGGTAAAATCTTCATTCAAAGCTAAAAATAAGGTAACTTCTACTAAACCTCTTTAATTGTTGCATATGGACTTATTTGGTCCAACTACGGTAGCTAGTTTAGGTGGTATGCATTATGCACTTGTTATTGTTGATGATTACTTTAGGTTTACTTGGGTTTCATTCTTAGCTCATAAAGATGATGCATTTAATGCTTTTCAAAATGTTACTAAAAGAATGCAAAATGAAAAAGGTTACTACATTTCCTCTATTAGAAGTAACCACGGAAAGGAATTTCAAAATGAAAGTTTTAAATCTTTTTATGAATCACTTAGAATTCATCATAACTTTTCATCTCCTAGAACTCCTCAACAAAATGGGGTAGTTGAAAGGAAAAACCAGACTCTTTGTGACATGGCATGTACTATGCTTAATGAGTATCAATTGCCTTCATACTTTTGGGCCGAAGCGATCAATATCGCTTGTTATGTTACCAATCGAGTTCATTTGAGACCAATTTTAAATAAACTCCTTATGAGCTATGGAATGGTAGAAAACCAAGAATTTCATACTTTAGAGTATTTGGTTGCAAGTGCTATATTTTGAATACCAAGGACAATCTTGGAAAATTTTATTCCAAAACAAACGAAGGTCTTTTCTTAGGTTATGCAACTTTTAGTAAATCATATAAGGTGTTTAATAAACGTTCTTTAGTTATTGAGGAATCAATGCATGTTGTTTTTGATGAAACCAACTCCCTTGGTCCAAGAAAGGACAATATTGATGATGATGTAGGAATCTTAGTGGAACAAGGAAATGAGAAAGAACATCAACAAGATGTTATTCCCAAAGATGCTGAAAAGGAAGAAGTGGATGATCTTCCTCCTCACCTAGCTGCTACACATATCGAGCATGATCTTCCAAAGGAGTGGTAATTTCCAAAAGGACACTCCAAAGAGCAAATCATAGGTGAAACGTCAAAAGGGGTAACAACTCTTTCTAAATTTAAAGACATTCACAATAACCTTGCATTTATTTCTTAAATAGAGCCTAAGAATGTTAAAGATGCCTTAAATGATGATAGTTGGGTGTTAGCTATGCAAGATGAATTGAACCAATTTGATAGGAATAAGGTGTGGACCTTAGTGCCTAAACCTAAAGATGTGTCAATTATAGGTACAAAATGGGTATTTAGGAACAAATTAGATGAAGATGGTGTAATAACTAGGAATAAGGCAAGACTTATAGCTCAAGGGTATTGTCAAGAGGAAGGAATATATTTCGATGAAACTTTTACACTTGTAGCTGGATTAGAAGCTATTAGGATGTTATTGGCATATGCATCTCATATGAACTTTAAACTTTTTCAAATGGATGTAAAAAGTGCATTTTTAAATGGTTTTATAAATGAAGAAGTTTATGTTGCACAACCCCCTAGTTTTGAAGACTTTGAATTTCCAAACCATGTTTTCAAACTTACTAAAGCTTTTATACGGCCTTAAACAAGCCCCTAGAGCTTGGTATGATAGGTTAAGTTCATTCCTTATTGACCATGATTTTGATAAAGACAAAATAGACACTACACTTTTTATTAAGCATTATAAACATGATATTTTACTTGTTCAAATTTATATGGATGATATCATATTTGGTGCTACTAATGAAAAATTATGCAAGGAGTTCTCTGAGTGCATGCAGGGAGAATTTGAAATGAGCATGATAGGAGAATTGAAGTATTTCCTAGGACGTCAAGTCAAACAATGTGAAGATGGAATCTTCATCAACCAATTCAAGTATACTCAAGAGATGCTTAAGAAGTTTGGATTAGAAGACGCTGAAGCTAGTAAGACACCAATGAGCACGACTACAAAACTTTCATTGGATGAAAACGGCAAGCAAGTTGATCAAAAGAAATATAGAGGTATGATAGGTAGTTTATTGTACCTAACTGCTTTTAGGCCAGATATTATGTTTACTGTGTATGTATGCTAGATTTCAATCCTCTCCTAGGGAATCTCACTTGAGTGCTATGAAAAGAATTTTTAAATACTTGATTGGAACTATGCATTATGGTTTGTGGTATGCTAGGAATGATTCTTTTGATTTGATTGCTTATTCTGATGCTGATTTTGCTAAAAATATGTTAGATAGAAAAAGTACCTCAAGTACTTGTCATTTCTTAGGTAATTGTTTGGTTTCTTGGTTTAGCAAGAAGCAAAATTATGTATCTTTGTATACTACTGAATCTGAATATATATCCGCAGGTTGTTATTATGCTCAAGTACTTTGGATTCAATAATAATTAAGGGATTACAATGTTTGTGTTTCTTGAATCTCTATAAAATGTGACAATACTAATGCTATAAACTTGTCTAGGAATCCCATTCAGCATTCTAGGACTAAACATATTGATATTAGGCATCATTTTCTGCATGATAATGTGCAAAAAGGAAAGGTTGTATTAGAATTTGTTGATACAACTCACCAATTGCTAGATAGTTTTATAAAACCCCTAAGTGAAGAATGGTTAAATTTCATCAAATATGAATTAGGAATGATAGATGGGTCATTTTTGAAATAGGAGTAATTGGTGGGCTTTAAAAACTTCAAGAAAATTCAGAAAACTCTTCAAAATTTTTCAATTCTAGTCCTCATACGGCCGTACGACATTTGTTACACCCATACGGATCCTCAATGACCAATTCCTTCAATTTTGGCAATACTTGGTATGACCTGTACTCAGTTCAGTACGATCGTATGCCATGTGGTCTGGCCATACTAAATTCGGTACGCCCGTACGCGTTCGTTTTTAAAATTTTCTTCTAAAAGCCTCGTACGGCCATATGCTTGCTTGGTATGCCCGTATGAGATCCTGAATTCCAAACGTCTGCAGTTGGTACAGTCGTACGTGTTACCCATACACCCATACATGATATGAATTTTCAAGGCATTTTTAGCTCGTACGATCGTACGCCCACCCCGTACGCCCGTACGCGACCTGAAAAACAGTTTTTAAACGTGATTTTTCAATTTTCCACTCATTTCTAACTCAGTTTTCTCTCAAATTCCTCAGTCAAATCCTCTGCAATCAGTTTGCCCGCATTCCTACTCCTTATTCTAGTATTATTTTCATTTATTTCACTTTGTTTTACATTTTGATTTTACTGTTTCATTGCTTTTTAGTGCTTTTTCCAAACTTTCTGATTTTCTGATCATTCTAGGTTGTTTTAGCTCTAGGTTCTTTAGAGTTTGTTACTTAGGATTATGTTTAGGACTTATGTGCCAAATTTTATTGATTTCTGTGCAACTTCTAGTTTTTTAGTTTTTCAAAACTCGGCATTGTTCTGTTGAATTTTTACAAAATTCTATTTTTAACTCTGTTGACCCTGACTTTTCACCCTCATATAATTTTGGATCTTTATTGATTCGGTTAGGATTTAGTCCCCGGTATCTATCCTGATTATGCGTTTAGGCCTTTGTGTCTTCCTCTGTATGTTCTGGTGCACAGAACATTTCAGGACTGGTGGGGCCCATCATGGAGCCTGGCGGGACCCGCCGCGTATTATGAGTGTTCTGTACATACAGAACAACCTTTCCTTTTGCCTGAGCAAGGCAAATCGTTTGAAATGCAAAACATTGCATTTTTGGCCCTGGATATTATTCATCATGAATAGTACATAGGTGGGGCCCATTAAACAGAAGCGGGGCCCGCAGTCCCCAATAACCTATTATGTGTGTTCTGTACTTACAAAATACATTTTCCAGCTGCCTTATGCAAGGCACAACGCTTGGCATCGCAAATGCCATTTTCTGGGCCCATTACGCTGTGGGGCCCACCTAGCAATAGCAGGCCGCTGCTCCTATTTCATATTCTGTGTATTCTATACTTACATAATACATTTCACACCTGCCTACGCGTGGTAGGATACACGGAATGCAAAATATTGCATTATTAGACCTAGGTTACTATTCACTATGAATAGTATACATGTGGGGCTCGCTTCCCCAATTAGCCAATTCTGTGTATTTTGTACTTACAGAGTACATTCCGCTGCTGCCTTACGCAAGGCACATCTCGTGGCATTCCAAATGCCACATTTGTAGGTTCACCTTGTTGTGGGGCCCGCTAAACACTAGTGGGGTCCGCTTCCCACTATCGTCAGCTTCAACGCGTTCTGTATGCACAGAACACACCCTATCTGCCGCCTCGCTTGAGGCGGAATGCTTGGTATGCTATTTGCCACTTTCCGGGCCCTTTTATGCTGTGGGGCCCACAAGGGTACTATTCATCATGAATAGTATCCGGATGGGCCCATTTCCCGAATTCATCAATTTAAGTGTTCTTGACGCATATAACACATTTCCGCTAGTGCCCGCGCGAGGCACGACTCACGGCACCCCGTTTGCCACATTTTGCCCTTAATGGGCCTATTGGGCCCAAATCAGGCCCATTAGCCAAAACTCGATGTTCGGGGCTGAATTTGAGAAAACTTATAACTGCAAAGTTTCTCAAAATGCTGTTTGCACTTTTCTGGACATATGGTATGCATCCTGTTCCGCCCGTACGAGGCGGAGCGCATAGGTAGAAAACGCAACATGCGTAGCGCATAGCCCTATAGGCTACGCACGTTGCATAGTAAAGACGTTTGGTCGGGAGCCTTTTCGGAACCGAATTTGGAAAAACTTTATTCTGTAAAGTTGTTTCTCATGCCGAATAACGCTTATACGCTTCACGGCTCATCCCGGAAGTGACCACAGTGGGCCCTACGCAAGGGTTTCTAGGCTATATGCGCGCGCATATAGCCCTATGTGCGCCACATGTAGCACATGTGTGGCGCACATAGCCTTACATATGGTGCATATGTATGCAAATACATGCCAAAAATTACAAAATTGCCACCCAAAAATTCGCTCTATAAATATAGAGCTCGGGCAACATTTTCCAGACCCCGAAATTTGCTCTGAGAGCAGCCAAACCTCTGCCAAAATCCTCCCAAATTAATTAAA
>CANYBF010881732.1:0-19688 GCA_948192965.1 Dalechampia spathulata | reverse complement strand
ATTATTATTATTATTATTATTATTATTATTATTATTATTATTATTATTATTATTATTATTATTATTATTATTATTATTATTATTATTATTATTATTATTATTATTATTATTATTATTATTATTATTATTAAATTTAAGCTTATTAATTATTTACTTAACAAATTTTCAATATATAATCAATAACATTATAATCTCTTTGACATCAAATATATGAAAGGCATAAAATGATGTGTCAATATGATTAGCAGGTTTTTGACTCTTTAAGAATGTAACAACATTAACTTTTGATATAAGAAACATCATTCTTTAAAATTTTTTCATGAATTTAAACTAATTGATCTTAATAGTTTATTGATTTTATGAAGTTGTTTCATTATGATCCAATGATAAGAATTGATAAACTCTTTCATATGTAGATTAACAAATAAATAAATTATCATAATGTTTATACCAAAAAATCATTTTTATAATCCAAAGTTAATTAAATGAATTACTATTCATTTATTGTTAATTAATTAAGTGGATTAGGTTGTTATTAATATAATGCCTAATAAGAAAAATCCAGAAGTAGGAATGAATAAACATGCCATCAAATTGATATGAAGGGAATGATGAAATTAATATTAAGGGAAGTTTTTGAATATGATAATTAAGGAAATCATGGAACTACTCTTCAGTAAAATTTTGAAATGTTATAGTTATCAATTTTGGGGAGGAAATGAAGATAATATAAATAGCAAGTGAAGATAATGACTAAGTAGACTCGATAATTAATCATTAATTCATAAAAAAAAATCATGCAAACAAATTTTTTGGCATGTTTGGTGGGACAACATTGAAGATGCCATAAAATGAGTATTTTATGGAAAGAAGACTTGGAAGTGCTCATTGCTACAATAAGAGTTTCATCAACAGTTCCACAATTGGTAAAGGGAATTCAGAAGAATTTCCTTATAGGAATAGGGGTAATTACAATATGGAGAATTAGGGCGATAAGGGAAAATCAAGAGGAAACCATAAATCTAGCACAAAGTTCAAGAGAAAATCAATAAAAAATATCTCAAGGTCTAATAAAGGGAGTGGGAAGGCTAATGACAAATCTATGATTGATAATATCTCATTTTATTTAATTTTATTTTCACTTTCATTTTGTTACCTTTTATTTCTATAAAGATAAATAGAACAAGAGTCAAAGAAGAAGAAATAAAATATGAAAAAGAGTCAAAAGGGAAAGCATAATAGAAGGGAGCATGACTTTCATCAAGGATAAAGGTCCAAGTAAGCATAAATAGGTGATAATTGTAACAAGTGACAAGACTTGCTCTTTAGCATGAATGAAATAGAGGACTAACTACAAAAAGCTTATAGGATTAAAAAAAATATTCCATTTATAAGTGGAAATACTCATAAAAGCTTTCAAACAATCAATAAAGGCTGGCTTATGATCCTAATTTCTTAATAATAAAATAAATGAAGGCTTACTTTTTTATCATAAATAAATAAAAAATAGCTATAGCTATATTTCAAAAAAGGAGAAACTGAAAATTATCACTTCAACTATAATATTGAGAAAAGTTTTCTGAATATGCTAGTTAAAGAAATGATGGAACTGCTCTTAAAGGAAGTTTCTAAATATGGTAGTTATCAACTTAGGAAAGAGGGAATAAAGATAATATAAATGATAAATAAAGACAATGACCAAGTGGACTCAACAATCAATCACCAAAATGATAATTAGAATTAGTAGTTCAAATGAAATCTTTCATTGATAAACAAGTTGATCTAGTTTAAGTAATCTTTGAGCTAAGACATGTCATTCAAGATAATAAACTTTAGACATATAAGCTCTTTCATTTCCCAAAAAAAAAAAGAGTTATTTGCATGATCACTTTATGGCTTTAAAGTTTGATATCTTCAAAGCTTAGGATATTATGAATTAACAATTCTTAAAGAATCTTTTATTGAAGATGGGTTTTTCAAGTCAATTTGTATCTTAGGTTATACAATGTGTTTCCCAAGTCTTATATTATGTTGTTTTGAACATCTCTCCTTTGAAAACTTTCTTCCTATATTATGCTAATAAGAAAGTAGTTTAAGACAAGTAACATCTCAAGACTTCAAATTAATACAATAAATACTATTGTATCTAATATTTTCTTTATAGATAACATAGTTTTATTTAGTAAAGCTTCTCTTTAGGAAGTTAAAGCCTAGTTATATATTTTACATGTTCATGGTTGAATTTCAAGATAACATATAAAACTTTCATAAGTTGCATGCTATTTTCAATACCAACTTATGAGCTATTTAAAAGTTTTTATTATATTCTTTGGATGGAAGAAATAGGCTCGTCCTTGAAGTACTTAGGACTCCTAGCCATTTAGGAGAGATCAAAGAATAAGTCTTATGTTTTCCTAAAGATTGTATTGAATCTAAACCCAAGGATGGAAGCTCAAATTATTATCCTTAGTAAGTAAATAAACTCTTATAAAATGTATGTTAATTACCATCCTAACCTATACTATGTCTTGTTTTGATCTACTTATATTTTTTTGCATTAAGATAAATTCTACTATCGATAGGTTTGGAAGAGCAACTTATTAGAAAATAATTGCCTTCATTAGGCTAGGATAGGTAGTTTAGTTAAGTTTAATTTTTTGGGAGGTCTTCAATTTAGGGACATATTTATGCTCAATTAAGCTTTTCTTGTTAAACAAGCTTAGAGAATTACATGTAATCTTAAATCTCTCATTAATCATTTGCTTAAAGCTATTAATTATTCACCTCTACCTTATAGAATGCAAATGTGGGCTATTATGCCTCTTAGGGTTGGAGTAGTCTCTTGAAAGGTAGGTTAGCTTTAAAGGTAGGTTGCAAATAACAAGTTAAAAATGCTTGCTTTATTAATATTTAGGGGAAAGAATGGATTCCTTTGCTTCCTAATATTAAGCTTGTTTTTAGAAGACTTCAAGAGTGTCATATTTATTCTATTTCAGAGTTGATTAATCAAAGGATAAAATGTTAGAAGGTTGATTTACTTAAGTCTAATTTTTTACCTTTTAAATTTTAGGCTATAAATTATGTTTTGATGATATTTACTAATGAGCCTTACAAGTTGATAGGATGTATTTTATGCATCATTTTGGTCTATATTGACTTGCTATTTAAGATATTGTTATTGGAATTATTTTATTTATTTGAATTTTTGATTTTAGAGATTGGTTAGCTTAAGTTGGAAAAATATATGATTCTCTATCATTTCAAGCAAATTTTATGATAATAAATGAAAAGACAATAGAAAGTGGGTATAGCTTAAGCAACAATTCAAGATTGATAAATCATCATAGACACCAAATTCACTTTACTATTTTTATATTTCTTGTGTTTTCAAAGCATAATGATATTAAGCATTTAGTCTCAATTGAAGGCTAACCAAAGTTTCCAATTTCTACATGTGAGATTTAAATCTGTTGAAATTTTTTAATTGCTTTATTATATATTTTGTTCCTATATTTTTTATCTTATTATAATTCTTATATTTATTTCAAAAAGACATTGTTGCATATTTATTTGAATTATAAATTGCTATATAGATTTTTAGTTATGTAATCATCACCCTTATCTATAATTTAATACCAACTTAAGTTGTCTTATGCTTAGCATGTGTTCAAATTACCTTTAAAAATGAAATAATCTAGTTTAAATAAATCAAACATCTTATTTATTGGTTAGAATCAAGTCATTTTATTTCTTTATGTGATTATTGAATTAAATTACAAAAGCATCGTTCACAATTATTCAAGAATTATAGTTAGTCATAAAGCATCCCATTGACTAATTTATGATTAATAAAGGATTGGTTATAAAAATAACTTTTACAAATTAAAACCAATTTAATAATATGGTAATCAATGTGTTGACCCTGAATTTTCACCCTCGTGCAATCTCGGGTTTTTATCGATTCGGCTCAGTATTAGTCCCCGAAGTCGACCCCGATAGTGCATATAGGCCTCTTTGGTTTCCTCTGAATGCTCTGGGTGTACAGAGCATATCGCAGTTGGTGAGGCCACCACGATGTTTAATGAGGCCCACCACCCTTGTCAACTTCCTCTAAGCATTCTAGACATGCAAAACACACTAAATGCTTCCTCAATAGAGCCCACATGTTGGTTGGGCACACATACGGGGCCCACCTGGTGGGGCCCACATAAATAGAACACGCTGATAACATCCTACAATGTCAAATAATGTTTATTTGACAAGCAGAACATATAACATGCAAAATCCTACATTTTAGGCATATAGCACTATATGCCCGGAATAGGATGCTTGGTGGGGCCCACCTAACCAAGAACCATTTTACACAGTGCTCTAATATGTCAAATAATGCTTATTTGACATAAGAAATATGTTGCATTTCACCCGTGCAAGGTGAAACACGCAAACAAAATGGATTTAGTGTATAGCACTATGCAAGAAAAAAAGACGTTTGGTGGGCCCACCTTCCGGACCAAATCCGGAAAACTTTTTATTGCAAAATGTATTAATATGTCAAATGATGCTTATTTGACATATGGCTCACATCCCATTTTGCTCATATAAGGTGGTGCGCATAGGGTGAGAACGCTATATGCACCACATATAACACTATGTGTTACGCATGTAGCAAAAAGAAGACGTTTGATGGGGCCCACTTTTAGGATCAAATTTAATGTGCTCCATATAGCACAACATCTTAGAATGTCAAATGACACTTATTTGACATAAAAAAATGCGTTACATTTCACCCATACGAGGTGAAATGCATGAATATGGTGCATGGAACTATAAACACTATTTGACAAAAAAAGACGTTTGGTCAGGAGCCCTCTCGGGACCAAATCTGAAAAACTTTGCATTGCACAATGCCTTAGTATGTCAAATGATGCTTAGTTGACATATGACTCACATCTCGTTTTGCCCGAGCGAGGCAAAACGAATAGGGGTAAAACGTTATATGCACCACATATAGCACTATATGTTATGCATATAGCATAAAAAGACATTTGGTCGGGAGCCTTCTTGGGACTAAACTGAATGTGAGTTACAATACACAATATCTTGGCACATAAAATGATGCTTATAAGGCATGGGTGCACGTCCCAATGCAATCCCAGTAGGCCCCACACGATGGGTCAAAAGGCTATATGCGAAGCATGTAGCACTACATGCTGCGCATATAGGCTATGTGTGGCGCACATAGCACTATGTGTGGTACACATAGCCTAAAACTTTCAAATCCGAATCGAAAATTACAATATTACCAAACCCTAATTTGGCTCTATAAATATAGAGCTTAGGTTCAGTATTAGGGATCCAAAAATTGCTCTTGAGCAAGGCTAAACTATGCCAAAATTCCTCTGAAATTAATTAAACACTTGAATAATTAAATTATTAGGATTTATAGACTAATTGGCTCTAATTAGGCTCCCTAAGCAAGATTGGAAGCAAGATCAAGAAGAAAAACCTACTGCCCTAAGGTAATTTCTTCATTTTCTTCCATTTTCTTTGGATTTTTGCATAAATCTCTTATTTTTGGCTTGATCCTCTTGTGATTGGCTTCAATCATATGTTTTTATTGTTTACTCATGCTGTTGGGTATTCAAAATTACTAATTTTTGGCTTTGATCTGCCTAGATCCAAGCTAGATTTCACGTTTTTCTCAAAAATCTTTTATTTTCCTCTGTTTTCTAGGCTATGTGCGCCACACATAGACCTATGTGCACCACATCTAACCCATGTGTGGCACACATAGGCCTATATACTGCACATATAGGCCCTAGATTTTAAAGAAAATACCAATTTTCTTCAATTTTTCTCTGGTTGTTTGCCCGATTTGGTCTTTCCAGTAGCATTTGAGGCCTCTCTAAGCCTCTGGTGTTATGGATCTACCATATATTTCATAGATCTATAATAATTTTAACTTTAAAATTATTTTTCTTGTGTTGGATGCAAATCCACAAGGTGAAAATCCATTTTCAAGCTCTGATATGCCTAGATCGAGGTTGGATCTCTGGTTTTTGCCTAAAAACTCTGTTTTCTCTTTGTTTTTCAAACTATGTGCACCACACATACATGTATGTGCACCACACATAGCCTATGTATGGCGAACATAGATCTATGTGCTGCGCACATAGATCCCGGATTTCACAGAAAACACCGTTTTTCACCCGATCCGCTTCGGATCTAATTTTTCCAGCAACTTAAGAGGCTTGTCCATGCTCTTGGGGTTCTGGATCTATCAAATATTGTCTAGATCTAATTGATTTTAGCCTTAAAATTAATTATTCAAATTAATTACCCAATTAATTGTTTGGATTGCAAATCGAAGGCCGATTCGAGCTCAAAATGAGGTATTGTCTTCATTAAAGTTGCATATTTTCATTTGTAGATCATTTTTATATTGACAGATTTGATTTTCTTGCAGATTCATGAACTATGTACACCACATGTCATGCTATGTGCACCACACACAACCTATGTGTGGCGCATATAGTCTGATACGCGGCGCACATTCCCTGGAAAATTTCCCGAAAAATCATGTTTTCACTCATTTTCAAAATCGATTTGATTTTTCCAGTAACATTTGATGCTTTAAAATAGCTCAATTGTATTGGATCCATCATAAAATAATTGCATTTAATTGATTTTGACCTTAAAATTAATTTCCTATGATCAAATGCTTATTTGGTTCGTTAAAAATGCGATTTTCGAAAGGATTGGATTCAAATCGATTGAGGGGCTACCTCCAAATTATTCCAAGTGATGTTAGCACTCCCATTTGATTTTCCATGATCAAACAAAAATAATTTTGCTTAGAATTATTTTTATTTTCACGATATGGCTTGTATAAATTTGCATGAATTGTTGCCAAAAATTGCTGAATTTTGACTCTTGGTTCCACATAGCATTGGACTAGTCAAATAAATCCTAAATTCATTTGCTACTAATGAATTTATTTGTGTTTATTTTGCATATTTCCATCGTGCATTTTTGGCTCGTGTTGCCTGAGATGAAATAGTACCCGAGGAGAAGGGGACGTTACTTAACGTCCCAAAAACATGTATGCGAGGATATTTTTGTAATAGGATAGATTTATTATGGCTCTGTAATAATTTATCCCCTATCTCTCGTGTGTAATCCCCTAGTTCCTAGATCCCTTTCACCAGCCTTTCGGTATTTTTATTCATGGATGATTCATATTTTGCTAAAATATATGTCATCATGTCACATGCCATGTCACATGCCACATCACACACTACTATGCCATGTCATGCATATGTCATGCCATAACATACTGTATTTCATATACATATATGTATAAATATGCCAATACAATCCAAATACGCCAATAGACGTCATTCACTATGTCATGTCATACATATGCCATGTCATTTCATATATATACATTATGTCATGTCATGCATATGTCATATCATTCATCATCTCACATATCATGCATATAATGTATTATTTGCCTCACATGCCATGCATATGTCATGTTATATGCTATCTCATCTATCATGCATATGGTATGTCATCCATCTCACATGACATGCATATGCCATGCTATACATCATCCCACATGTCATGCATATGATATGTCATTTCCTCATATGTCATGCATATGGTACGTCATCCATTCCGTATGCCATGCATATGCCATGTCATCTATCTCACATGTCATGCCACTCACTTCATATACCATGCATACACCATACATTCTATAACGCTAATACGATCCAAAAATGATAAACGCTATATGTGCTATTTATCATGATTATATGCCTAAATATCATGCTTAGTTGTCATATCACGCATATGATATGTCATTCATGTTCACATGTCATGCATATGTCATGATTATTTTATCGCTACTTCGCATGCCATGCATATGCCATGCCATCCAAATGCCATATAACATTATATGCCATTCTATATACAACCTTGCAATGCCAAATCACATGTCGCACTGTGTGCTTACATTTACGCTCGTATGCTTGCTTGCTTAGGATAATTAATCTCAACTATAATGGTAAAATTGATCTTGGAAACTCATAGAAATAGATCTCCACCACTCGAGCCCGATCTCTGAAGGGTTTAACTAGTGCTCATGCTATGGGTCAGTTGGACCAATCCGGAACCATCCAGTGGTGACTCCCTTGCGACTCTTTCGAGTCTGTATCATTCCTTAGGGTAACCCCTTGAGAAGACTGCGCTTTCACTCCAAGTGCGATCCTCGGTCCATGAGCATCGCAAGTCTTGCTCTGGGCTCTGGTAGAAACCGGCGCTCACACAATGATCATGTAATTTATGGAAACAATATTATGCTTTTAATTTAGAGTTTTTCTTATATATTTTCTAAAGTCATTTCATATTAATTGTTTTAATTTTTCTATCATTTTAATTTTCCTTTCCCTTACAAAAGTATTGAAGTTTATTGCCACTCATAACGGGTTCAACCTTACTTCTCAAATACTATTAGTTTGCTCAACAATTGGAATTAACTTTGATGGACTCGACATCCATCATAAATTGTTCTAGCATTATGATAAGTATGGAATTCTCTTTATGAAATTGTTATATCATACTCTACTTGCCAAGTATTCAAATGATGATCCTCAAAGTTCCTCTCATGGTAATCTTGTCTTATAATAAATTGTATATCTCCTTGTGATACCAAAGTTGCACCACTTTCTTTGAAAGCGTGTTATAAATTCTCTACCAAATAATTTAGCAACAAGGAATATAGTCCTATCATCATCTTGCCTTGTTTATTGAAAAGGTAATATATCAGTTCTTTGTATGCTTTTTCATTATGATCATGCTCAAGTTACGTGGTTTGAAGTTTCTTCATATATGACTTTTATGAATTTTTGCCACGGTTGGCTAGAATATATGTTTGATATTTTTAATTTTGATTCTCACTCTAGCTTGCTTATTTAGACCATTAACATGGTCTGACAAATATGGAGATTTAGGAACATATTTGTGTTTTAATGTATTATTCCAAATCCTACTAATACTGTTTTTAGGTGTAATATTAGTTTGCATAGAGCTGTACGTGATTCCTTCTCAAGTTAGTTTTTCCTAAAATATAGATTTCCAATAAGGCTCATGAGCAAGACCTTTCGAAGAATGCTGGAAGTTGGAAGTTGATGCTTTGTTGGATGGTCATAAAAAGCTTGCAAGAATTCTAGGGTAGTCCTCATGTATGATATTACATTAAAGACTAGATGTACTTCACCTCTAATGAGGGAAACTCTTGCCCTCAAGCATGTTACCCCGCCTACATCCAAAATTGGTATTAATAGAATTATTTTCAAAATCAATTGCCTAATTTGTTTATAGATTTGGATATTAAAGTTATCATTAGATCTTTCATTGCTTTCTTAATTATTTATGTAAACAAACTGTCAAATTGAATAATCAAATGAGTTTTCAAAGATCTTTTGCCTACTATTTGGGTTTTTTATTCCTTCCAAATAAGAGAATTTTAGGGGAAGTAAGAATTTACAATTCTAGAGAATGTTTGGAAACCCATGCAAATCAAATAATGAAATTTTATTATTTTATTATTTTAATTTGTTTAAATTCAATGATTCATATAACAACCCTATAAGTTAAATAAATCAACAATAGATGAATAAATATATTATTAAATTATATGATTAATTTTTAATATAACCTTTTATTTGTAGATAGAATATATAATTTTTAGTAAAACCATTCATTTAAAAAATTAAATGAATAAAGTTTAATTACTTGAAGAAAAAGATTTTCTAAAAATACCAAATGATAATTCTTTTATTTCAAAAAAAGAAAACTGTAGAAATGGAAAGGTCAAAAATTGTTCCAAAATTCTTGCAATAAAAGTTGGAAGTAATCAAAATACTACGACAGGAGCTTCTAAAGTTGTTCGTTTTCATCAAAACTAACCAATTATTATTATTTCTAAAGATTTGATGGCACACAGCAGACAATGATTTGGTGTTTCTTATGATCCATTTTTTAATTTAGGTAATAAACAAATCTAAGATCACCTTCTTCCTTACGTCACCCTCAACTTGACTTTTTTTTTTAATTAACTTCATTAATCAAAAAATGCTTATTTTTCTTGTATACGTGAATGTCATTGGCCGCAATTAATTTTAAGCTTGTTAATTATTTAGTTAATGATTTTTTAACATACTAAATTCTCTTTTCACATCAAATACCTGAAGAAGATACCCTGATTTATATAAGCTTCACTATTCTAATATTAAAATTTGATCAAAATCATAATCAACTTTCTAGAATTATTTTTTTGCTCATTTGATGATAAAAATTACTTATATATAATTTAATAGGTAAATATATTATCATTAGCAAAATTTTCTCGAAATCTAATTCAAATTGAAAGTTAAAGAATTGCACGGAAAATCATGAAAAAACACAGTGAAATTCCTTTCAAGATGATGATTTATATTAAAATTTATATATAAATATATTTACTACAAAATTTCAAATATTAATTATTTCAACTATAATTAAGTTTTAAATATTTATAATTATAATAAAATAATTTTTACATTATAGTTATTAAACAAAAAATTAAAAAAAAAATCACCAGGATCTTCAAGGGATGGGGTTTAAGAGACAAGAATACTACTTGGCGATAATTGAAGGCTTGAAGCTACTAATACTTGTACATTATGCTGCCTTCTACATCACCTCTCTCTGTTAGATTCCTTTTTGTGAAGGTTCCTATGGTTCAAAATCTCCCCAACCTGTCTAATTATATTTACATGCCCGAATAACATAATCAATTTGAACTAGATTATTTAAAATTATTAAAATACGTAAAAAATTGAGCACAATTCTAATCAATTCATATCTGACATGTTTTAATCTACATATATATATATGGAGATCAAATGAAATACAAGAGCAATGCAATAGCATTCATGATCCATATTACCTTAAATCTTTTTATTTTTTAATATAGGCTAAATGTGTCATTATATGATAACTTGTCCAAAACAATAAATGAAGATTATGAAAATCATTACGTGGTTATAATCTTTTTACTTTAATATATAGGCTGCTAAATAAGCAAACATTCGTTTGAAGCTTCAATCATTATATCTGATTTGTATATCAAGGAATTGTTTAGCTTATGGAACATCATCAATTATTGCCATTGGAAACTTCCTTTTCTACAGAAAATATACACTCAAACTTCCTATATATTGTCAGATCAATCTCCTCAGGGATAATCCGACCACCAGAAATTAACATCCTAAGAGAAATGGATTTTCATTTTCCTAGCTTCAGGTTTGTTGTTGGGTTGCTTTTGTTTCTCATCTTCTTATCGAATCCGATCCATGGGATCTCCGCCGTGGAATTGGACGGATATACGAGAACTGATATAGTCAACAGAACCTGCAAAACATGCGCGGAAAGATTTGCGTCTTTCAACTATGATTTCTGTCGGAGTTCGATCCAAGTAATCCCGACAAGCCATATAACAAACCTGCAAGGAATAGGTATGATAGCCATGGAACTTGCCCTGGAAAACGCAACCACTACAGTTTCAAGCATAAAGGGTTTGCTGGGGGGAGAAGGATTCAGCCCAGCGGCGTTAGCTTGCCTGGAAAAATGCCTGAGGCTGTATTCTGAAGCGCTGGTGACATTGGTGGATAGTGCAGCTTCGTTCATGACAGGCCATTATGGGCTAGCTGATCAAAAACTAAAATCTGTAATGGAAGTACCTGTAGCTTGCGAGGATTCATTCAGACAGACGAGAGGAGTCAAATCTCCTCTTACTAATCAGAACTTCAATCTGGTCAACTTGGGTGAAATTGCACTTTGTATTATTGACTGGCTTTCTTTTGTCTCCTCTCAACGTTAATTTTGTTCCTTTTCAGGTCAACTACGGACATTATGAATATAATATATATATATATATAAACAATGGTAAATTTTGGCATGTAGAAGCCAAAATGAAGTAAAAATGTGAGATATATATGTAAGTTTTCAAGTCATCAATGAAATCATCTATATTAAAAAGAAGTGAAATTTTGAAATATCTCAAAAATAAAAAAAAGTTTACAAAAATATTTCAGTTTTTGAAAAATTGCAAAAATAAAAATATCTCTAGAAGAAAGATTTATTACAAGTTTATTTTAGATTTACTAAAAAAAATCATTTTAAATTATTATAAAACACAAAATAAAATCCTACCAACTTTGTAATTATCCTCTATTTATGCAGGTGGAAGTGTTTTATATCTAGTTTGGTAGTTGACCTCTTTAGTTTTGTAGTATTGGTATGTGATTTGATAAATATATTTTTGTGGTTTTGATACGAGAATGGGTTTTCTGGTTTCATAAACATATTCATAATTGATTTTAGGGCCTCAATTTTAATTAAATATTTATTTATTTTAATATAATCCAATAATAATCAATAATCAACAAATAATTATAGTAACTATTTTAAAAGAATGCACTTAAATAAAAAATTTATTAATTAAAATACTGTAATAATGAAAGTGAATTAATTAATTGTTGATACTAAATTTGAGGCATGTTGAAAATTAATATAAAATAGCTTGAGAAAAACCAAAATAAATGAAGAATTAAATCAAAGTATATATATAGACATTCATGTCCTATGCCCAAACGGTGCTAAAAGAGATATCCTATAAATAGCATTATTTTCTTATTTTTAGGGGGTTGCTTACGTGTTTTTATTATCAACTGATATTGTTTTACGTTTAGGGGAGAAGAACTTGTATAATAGATTGAATATGATATATGTAAAGGTATTATTTCCTTATTATAGATTTAGGCTCGTTGTCCTTGTTATACTATAACACGAAAATTAGGATTGAGGCTTAATGGGTTAATCACAAAAACATATCCACTCATATATGACACCACTTGAAAGCGAACCAAAAACATATATAATTTCTGTCAAATCCCTATCAAACAGTGCTTATTACTATGTTTTATGACAAGAAGAAAGGGGGATAAACCTATCCGAATCAGAGAAAACCTGCACGTTGTTCATGATTATCTCCAACCCGGAGAACCAAGAAACAAAAATGAATCATCTCCCTTTCTAATCTGACTTCTTCAGCCAATTTGTTCAAAATGAAGCTTCTCAAGGAAACAGGAAGGAGGTGCAAGGTCATAAACCAAAGTTAACTAAACATTTACACATCCATACTGAAAATTCTCAGAGTAACAATTCAGAGACTTTGTGGCAAGCCTAGTTTCCCAGAATCAACAAGAACAACCACCTGATTGAGCTTGCGACTGTGATGCAGCTCCGCTTGTAGACTTCAGATTCACGTCAACCATGTCTTCCTGCTTTGTTGAAGAAAGTGTTTCCATGCCTGGTAAGGCTGCAGCAATTTTACGGAACAATGCCTGCATAAATTTTTATTTTAAAGTTAGAATACTTTAAGTAGGGAAATAAAACCATAGTTTCAAATTCAGGCGTACCAAAAATATCAAGGGAATATAAAGCCTAAGAACAAGGCACAAGTGCTTGCAATAGAAATGCAAGGCCCGAAAATTAAAAAAACAACACAAAAATATAGCTAAAAAGGCTAAATTATAATTCGTATTGTACTGATACACCACAACAGAATCCAAATATCATTAAGTAATTCAAGACATACCTTGATATTAAATCCAGCCTTTGCACTGGTTTCTATAAACATGACATTAAGGTCACGAGCTTTAGCTTCTCCCTCTTCTACAGAAACTTGCCTGTTTCCATCCACATGAGAATTCATCACTACTAGACAAACTATCAATTAAAGGTCAAACTTGGATCACATACAAAAACTAATAAACAAAAAACTGGTAGATGTAAAAGTTAAAATGGGCAAATAAACAGGAATAGAGATGTAAATAAATAATTATTTACATCCACGCACAACAATAGAACAGGTATAGAGATTGAACAATGAGTAACATTCATCAAATTCAAGAAAAAGCACTTGAGTTGTACTATTTAAAGTAGTCACCTTTTCTCCACAAGGTCAGTTTTATTCCCAACAAGGACAATGATCACATCACTACCCCTCTCAGTGCGAACCTCTTCAATCCATTTTGAAGTGTTCAGAAAAGTTTGCCGACCTAACAAATAATTATCAAGTTAACACTGAAAAGACATGCAACCAATCAAGTAAATAAATGTGTAAAGAACAAACAACAGCAAGATGTAAAACAAGACAATAGCTGGCACTCAGTTATAATTGCGGTTAAAAGAAAATTGACAACAACTTGCTCAGGCAGTGTTTGCTAAACATGCACATTGGTGCAATTTTTCAAAATCCAGCAGTCAGCCATTTCAAATTAAGACTTGAACACCAAAAGCTGAGACTGCTAGTCCAATGGTACTTCGGTCTTTAGCCACTGGCCACCAAAAACAACTAATGTAAACCGCTAATCCAAACAGGTTCTTAGAGAATCGGTAACTATTTAAATGGAAATCATAAGAGAAAATTGCATACTTGCAACATCATACACAATGACTGCAACTGATGAATCTCTAATGTAGCTTGGGATGAGACTTCTGAATCTTTCCTGTCCAGCTGTATCCCTGCAACCCTTACACAATATTAGAAACATATTAAATTATTACTGGAGTTCACCTAATAGTTTAAGCTTTGGATTGAATGATTTTTTGACATGATATCGAAATCTTCATGACAAAAAGGTCTAGAGTTCAATCCATAGAAACCTCAATTACTAAATAATGAATTTTAGTATAAGGTAGATGTGAGCTTATGCATGTTCATGCTTTAAACCTAAGAGCCATTCATGTGAGGGGTGTATTAGAAACATATTAAACCATTCCTAGATCTCACCTGATAATTTAAGCTTTTGGATTAAACGGTTCCTCGACATACAATAATTAATACTTCACATTGAATATTAATCTAAAATATGGAATTCTATGCAGAAACAATAAATAAGTTATAAAATCAGACATTTATGCCTGCACGCTTCATCCATACAAGAAGACCCAATAAACTAGTATCAGGTACAGTTGTCATGATTTAATAAAACAAGGCCCAATAAAACTGAAAACTACCGCAGGACTTCCTTATCTTCATTGTGTGTTTACCTTCATCAAGAGTGAGGGAGGTATTTCAGCACTAAAATCAGTTGCCAGCTAATTTTTGTGATGTTGAGGTTTACTTTAAACGATCATTTCTTACACAACCAGTTGTCCAGTTTTATCTGCCCACTATTTTCTGTGTTACTTTATTTTCCATTTTTGTCTCATATTCAGCGACCACCCTAAAAATCCTCTCTACCACATTCTCTTCATTTTCAGTGTTCTTGTATTATTCTGTATCTAGTTCATTTTGTTTTTCCCCTCCTAGTACTTCCTCTTTTTCAAGTGCCATTTTCTCCCATACAACCCCTTTATCCATGCAGGATTGTGCCTGTTTTATGCAGGTCAATCCTTGCCATAGGAACTCGACAAATAATCAGTTTTTTAAAAATAAGAGATTAAAGAATAATTCATGCAAAGAATTGCTACACATATAGCGCTAGTAGTAAACAAAAATGAACTGTGCTATCAACTTGTCACCAAAGTATGAATAAGTAAAATATAAGAAGTGGTTGTCTAACCACAACTGCAAGCGAACAGTTCGATCTTCAAGATACATTGTTTTTGATAGAAAATCAATACCAATGGTAGCCTGTCATCAATTAAAAAGAAATATAAGTTTGAGCAGAAACTAAATGTGCCATACTTCAAAAACCACAAGTACTCATTTAAATAAATAAACAGATGAGTTAAAGGGAAGATAAATAAAATAAGACTATAACAGCAAAGGAGGAACAACAAAAAGAAAGTGATTGATACCAAGGAATTGACTTTTTGTCATCCCCTTACAAAGTCAAATATTTCCGGTGTGATTATAAGAATGCATCAATCAATACAATGACAGCATTTATAACCACTAATCACATGACAAGCCTTTGTAAGAAGAATTATAGAATTGTTATCCATGAGAAGATTCTATACCACCCACAAATTCTAGGAAACAGATCTATAATAAATCAAGCGGAATGATGCCATAGAAAACATTAGATTCAGTGAGGCAAGAAAACGATGTAAACATTTTTTTTCCTTGCGAATGAGTCAATAACATAGGCTGTTTTATGAAACCCTTAACGAATCCATTCTGAAAAATAAGAAAAAAGCCTTGATTCTTTGACAATCAAGTTTCCAAAAAATAGTTCCATCTACAAGTTTCATGTTCAAGCAACAAACTAAGCAAGTCATCTTTGCATAGAAGATATTCGAGGCGGCATATTAAACATCAAATATTGGAAGAAAATATCAACTTTCTTAGTAAATGAAACATTGAGCAACAGTCATCAGACATGAATATCAACCTTGCCCTGCTCCTGAAAATTATCATCACTGCACACATTTGGGAACAAGTAGCAGCGAACTCATGGAGTTAACCATTCCAAATAACTTTAGTCTTTGGCATTTAGGAAGATCATATTCTCATAGATTATTGCTGGCAAATATTTTGATACAGAGAGGAAGAATCCGTTTTTGCACCATAGTATGCAATATCTCCATAACTTCCCACAAAATCATTCACATAATCTAGGATTTCCTTCTCACATTCTCATCTAACCCCAAATTTATCATCAGGGATCATTATATTATGTCACAGTTACATTGTCTCTCAATACAAAGCCACCAAATTTTACATTGCATTTCGTTCCTCTTGGTCATCAAGTATTACTTAAATCAAGAACTGATATTGCAGGGGGGCGGGAACAATAATGATAAGGAAAACATTGCTACCAGATCAATGCCACGACCTTCAATTCCCTTCAGATTTTACTGTCTCACAAACACACATACCAGATCAATTGATTCAAGAAAAATAATTTGTCACGCTAGCAGAGTCATAAACAATTATTCGACAAATTGATTTCATTTGATACAAAGGTTTCATTAAACAGAAAAACGGAATCCAAAATCATTTCCAATTCCCACAGATTTGTACCAAAACATGAAAAGGATATATCAAACGTAACTCAAAACGAAAAAAAAAAAGACAAACAATCAAATAAAATACAAATCGACCCACAAACAAAAAGATCACGAATCACAAATGGCAAGATCAAGAACTGCAATAAACTAATATAAATATATGACACAACACAAGCATCAAATTAAACCAAGAAAAAAACAGTGATCTGGGCTTTTTACGGTATGTTCAACTGATCTAATATCATTAAAATTGAAAAAGAAAAATAAAAGATTTGATAACCTGATAGGTGTTGTCGAACTTATCATACATGAAGCGAGTGATGATGCTTGTTTTGCCAACAGATTGATCACCTAAAAAAACAAGCTTATACTTTGCGAGAGCAGAGACGGGCGCCATTTCTCAGATCTCTCTAACTCTCTCACTAATACCCGATCTCTTGTTTAGTGATTCAATGAAATTGATGAGATCGGCTTTGGTTTTTGGTTTTTAGCTTTTGTTTCGTTGGCTTCAGCTTGGAAGAAAAAAAAGAGAGGAATGTATCTTAGTATTTTTGAAAGGAGAAATGTTTATATAGATGAGGAGTTTTTTATTTTAATATCTGAACTTAATACAACTTAGCATTTTTATTTTTATTATTTCAATGTCTTAAATTTAATTTAAAAATTTTATTCAAACTAATTATCAATTTCCTATTCTAATTCTCTTAAAACCATTTTCTTACATTTTTTATTCAAAGTTACTTGAAAATAAATAAATAAATAATTAATTAATTAATTAGTGCTTTTTAGAAACAGCTGGAAAAATGACCTTAAAAATTTTTTAAATATCAATTAAATAAAACAAAAAATATAAAAATATAAACATCCATCGCAAACACTGTCTATACCATGCTCTCTTTAAATAAAAGGAATGTCGATAAATTAAATTTGACATGTAAATCTCATGTATAAATTAAAGAAAATAATTATAATCAAACCCATAATTCCAACAAATAATAAAAATCAAATGTTTTCATGAAATGTAATTGTTTCCCTATTAATCTATATAATGATGATGTTTTCACAGTAAGTATCAAAATAATTATGCAATTGTCGTGGTCCTTATTAATATATGTTATAACACATACATATATATTTATATTTAATTTTAGTCAAATATTATATTTTTTGTTATACTTTTTTGAATGTTATATAACTCTAACTCGAATTATTTGTTATTCATTAAAATGCTAATATTAAAACTTCTTGAGAACTCCAATTTTCATCTTTCAATATATAATTTAAATCAAATATTTACTTACTCAAGTCGAGTTCAAAACCTAATATACAAATTCATGAATTTTAAGATGATTTTTGATTAAATGATTGTTTATTTTGATAGATTGAGATTGAACCATCAAGAGCATATCTTTCTTTTCCATCTATGCAAAGGGGAGAAAATCATAATCTATATGAACATTTTTTACTTTCTTGCATTAAATTTTTTTCTCATCCATCTATTTTATTTTGTTTGGTTTTGCTGGGAATTTTCCTTCGCAATGTCACTTTCTATTTATCGATTTATATGAGTTTAAAACAGGTTTGAAGGATCTGGGATTAATGATAAATAATTAGAGAGGGGGTAAGATCAAAATCAAGATTGAATTTTAATCTTATGGGTTTTATTTTACTCTCTTTCTAATTTTTGAATGTTAACAAATTCTAAAAATTTTTGAATCATGTATTGAAATGATTTGTGAGTGAAAACTTATTAATAGTTGAGTATTCTATTTTGGATTATTTTAGGTATTTTATTAATGATAATTTTTACATTTTGATACTCAATGTAAATTCATATATGAATGATTAATGTGTGTGATTGATTGTGAGTTTACTTAATACCATATTATAAATAATTAATTATGTTGAGAGATGAATTAATTAATTAGTAGTATGGTATGAATATACATCTAGATTTGTTAGGGATAAGTATTTATTTTATAAGAATTAATTTTGGATAAATAAAATTAATATATTTTAATTAATTAATTACTATACAAGTAAATGATTATTTTATTATAATAAATTAATTTAACCTTGGGAAAAACTTAATATTATCTTATTCACCTTCACATAATTATTATTTTAATTTATGTTGATGGTCATTAATTATCCAAATAAAATCCGATTATTCATTCAACCTCATAATTAATAATTGATAAAGGTATGTTGGTTTAATCCTATTTGTAAATTTATCTCAATTAATAAAGTAATTTAATATAATTTTAATTTTTTATTTTAAAATTGCATTTTAAATCTCTAGCTAATGAAATAACCAACTGTCACGTCTTTTGCCTACGTAGACATGCTCCCGTAGAATGACTATTAACTTTCTCTTCTAGAAAGTCAATAAACATCCTACAAGGGATACGTAAAAATTTTTTTTTTTTACTTATTATGTTTGTGCGCTATTTTAAGTTTTGCGCAAAGATTGTCCCAATTAACATTCTTACATTTACTGCCTTTATCATTAATTTAAATTACGTAATAAATTTAATTAAAAACTTTGAACTATCCCAAGTCCTTGCCTTTAGAGAAACTCCTGCTGAATTGGTGCTTTGGAGATCCGTGCT
>CANYBF010881717.1:0-11938 GCA_948192965.1 Dalechampia spathulata | reverse complement strand
TTTGTTCTTGAATAAATATGTTCATAGCTGCTTTAAATTTATTGGCTTGTGACCTTGTGACTGGACCACTTGGAAGAGTTAATGGATCTTCTTTCAAGCTCCTTATGTTCTCTTGAGTCCCATGTAGAACCGTATCACTTGTTGCTGATGTTGCTTTGCCATGAAATGAGGAATGAACCAATTTATTTGCATATATGTCTATTATGTGCGGCAGGAACTATATGTTCCTAGTTGTAATGTGCAGCCTTGCACAGTCGCTTCCTATACGCTGAGTTCAGTCCTGTATGTTAATTATTATTATTGAATGCTGAGTGTAGTCGCATTCTAGAAAATGTTGTAATTAGAGAAGTGATTGATGAACTGCGATGCAATAATGAATTGGATTATTTGAGGGAGAGTGTAAAACATTGCATTCTCATAAATTCATTTCATAATTGCATACATCCATTTTAAACTGAAATGGGATATTATAGTTATGAAAATATGTGAATTATTCATGATGCTATAAATGAAAAATAGAAGTGAATCCGGGTACTGCAAAGTGATGAGTTGAGGACTTTGGGCCTATGTATGGGCAAATATGATTATACGAGAATTTGATTTGTACGCTGCATTAAAATAAATATTGTTATTGACATTGGATTACTTGCTTTTACTGTGATAATAGTTGCTATTTTATTACCTTAAGATTCTTTACACTTCAATATTATTATTTATTGCATTCATTTTAATTAGTGCCACTGAGTTTTACTCAGCGTTTGTTGTTTGATGAATGCAGGTCCGAGCACTTCTGAGGTTAGACGAGGGTAGCGGAGTTTCTTGGCAGTGTGGCTCACGGCTTTGCGGACCTCACTAGTGTAGCTTGGGACATATTAGGCAAGACTCCTTTGGGCATTGTGTATGCAGTCTATGCCTCTTCTCATTTTTAGCAGTAATACCATTTTGTGTTGTATTGATTATTATTATTTTTATACCACTGGGATAATTGTAGTTATGATTCACTCAGTGTTGTCTCTTCTTTCCTTGGTATATGATTGAGTGTTATGTTTCAGAAATTTTATTTAGCATGCTTTGTATGCTTTGGGATGATGTTTTGTCTTGTGATTTTTCCCTTGTGATGAAATTTTGGGGCTTTAGGGAGAAGTTTCAGGGTTTCATTACAGGACATGTCTCGACTAGGAGGTGTGACACAAACTATAGAGTATCGAAATACAAATAATTAGGCTATGGAAATAGAGAAAATGACGTAAATAAATGATAAGTTAACTCTAATTCCTAATGCAATTAGAAGAAAGCAAATCCTCACTTCCTACCTAATAAGATAACCTTCATAAGCATAAACAAAACCAAAATTGGTTCTATATATTGAATGATAGCCCTAGTCCTTCAATGTTTAATAGGTTTACATAAGCTTTTATTTGTACTAGCTTCTAGCCTTAGTCCTTCAAGGATATGTAAGACTAATCCAAAGAGGACTTGCTCTTCTATTCCTACTCTAATTTTAGAAGTTAAATAAATAAAATAAAATAATGCTATATTTACATGAAATTTGTGCAAGCTAATTAGGCTAATAATTAGCCTAACTTCCTTTCCTTATTACGTTCTTATTAGGCCTACTTTAGGCTTATGAAATAAGGCTATAGCTTCATTATTAGTCCCAAATAGCATACTTTAGGCTCTATTCTCTTCTAACTTCACCTTAAGTAGTATTATGGCCTTAGGCGCCTCTTTAAGCTCTAAATAGCATTTGTAGAAGGCCTGTTCTTGTAGCTTCTTTGATACTTGCTCTTGAATAAATGAATTCATGGCTGCTTTATATTTTTTGCCTCGTGACCTTCTGATGGGACCACTTGGAAGAATTAGTGGTTCCTCTTTTAAACTCCTTGTGTTTTCCTAAGTCCCATGTATATCTATATCATTCCCCCCTTCTCCAAAAAGATTTATCTTCAAATCTACATCCATATCAAAAGGAGACAAGTTACTAACATTGAAAGTAGCCAAAATTTCATACTTACCAGGCAAGTCAATCTTGTGGGCATTTTCATTAATGCATTCCAACACTTAGAAAGAGCCATCTCCCCTTGGATCTAGTTGGGCTCTTCTTTGCTTTGGGAACCTATCCTTTCATAAATTCACCCAGACCCAATCTCTAGGTTCCAATCTCAATTTGCTTGGATTTGCTTGAGCCTTTGATCCTTTTCTCTATATTTACTTATGCTTTCTTATGCATTGATTTCACCAATTCGGCCTTCCTTTTCCCATCTAGACTAGACAGCTCATGTAAAGAAAAAGAAGATAAATCCAAAATAGATAGTGGATTAAAACCATACACAAGTTCAAATGATAAATATCATATGGAAGAATGAATGCTTTTGTTATAGGCAAATTCAATAAAAGGTAAGCAATCCTCTTATATCTTTAAGTTTTTCCCCACTATGGCTCAAAGCAATGCTCTTAAAGTTCTATTCACTACCTCAGTTTTTCCATCTATTTGTGGATGGCAAGTTATTGAATAAAGCAACTTTTTTCCAAGCTTAGCCCATAAAACACACCAAAAATATGAAAGGAAATTTGCATCTCTATCAGAATAATGGTGCATGGCACCCCATGCAATCTCACAATCCGTTAAAGAATAGGTCAGCAACATGAATAGCATCATCACACTTATGACAAGCAATAAAGTGAGCCATTTTGCTAACCTATCAACTACAACAAATATGTTATCTCTACCTCTCCTAGTTCTTGGCAATCCAAACATATAATCCATAGATATATCCATCCAAGGTGAGCTAGGTATAGGTAAAGGCATATACAACCCATGAGGCATAGACTTAGATTTTTTTGTCTACATGCAATACAAGCATTACACACTTTCTCAACATCTCTGTGCATATGAGGCCAATAGAAGTGTTTATTCAGCATATTATATGTCTTATTTACCCCCAAAGTTTCTATAGAACATTTAGGCATATAAATTTTATTACCTTTAAATAAAAAATCATCATGCCTATAAAATTTATTAAATGCTCCATGTTCACATGCCATATATACATTACCAAAATCAACATCAGCAACATATAGACCCTTAATATGTTTGAATCCAAGTAGTTTTTAACTAAGGGTAGAAATCAAGACATGCCTTCTTGACAATGCATCAGCCATAACATTTTCCTTTCCATGCTTGCATTGAATCACATAAGGATATTGCTTAATGAATTCAACCCACTTACCATGCCAATTATTGAGCTTCCCTTATCCTTTTAAGTGGTTAAGAGATTCATGATCAGTATGAATGACAAACTCTTTGGGAAGTAAGTAGTGTTGCCAAACCTCTATAGCTCAAACCAAGGTATGCAATGCCAAGTTGAGTTGAGCTCTTTTTAAATTCTCACTAAGGTAGGCAATTGGCTTCTTTTCTTGCATTAGAACCGTTCTAATTCCCACTCTAGAGGCATCACACTTAATGTCAAAAGTTTTATTAAAGTCGGGTAAGGATAGAATAGAGGCCAAAGTCAATTTCTCCTTGATATGTCAAATGCATGCTGTTGTGCTTTCCTCCATTTAAAACTGACTTCCTTCTTCATTATCTCTATGAGTGGTGCTGCAATTAAAGAGAAGTCTTGCATAAAATGCCTATAATAGCTTGCCAAGCCATGGAAGCTTCTTACATCAGTTGCAGACTTAGGCATAGGCCACTCTTTTATAACCTTGATTGTCTCCTCATCAACTATAATTCCCTACGCACTCACAATAAAACCAAGAAACACAAGTCTATCTATACAAAAGGTGCACTTTTTAAGTTTAGTATACAACTTCTCCTTCCTTAAAGTTTGTAAAGCTAGCCTAACATGCTCAATGTATTCCTCTAAATTCTTACTATAAATAAGTATATCATCAAAAAAGACAACCACAAATCTCCCTAAGAATGCACACAATACATGGTTCATAAGCCTCATAAATGTGCTAGGTGCATTAGTTAGACCAAAAGGCATTTCCATTCATACAATCCATACTTGGTTTTGAATGTAGTTTTCCATTCATCTCTAGGTTTCATCCTAATTTGATGATATCCACTCATTAAATCAATTTTAGTAAAGTAAAGAGCCACATACAATTCATTCAATATGTCATCAAGTATAGGGATAGGGTGTCTATACTTTACAATGATTTTATTGATTGCCCTACAATCAATACACATGAGCCATGTACCATCATTTTTAGGTGCTAATAGGATTGGAACGGTACCCATCCTTTTTCTAATATCTCATCCACTTGCCTTTGCATTTCTTTAGTCTCATATGATTGCTTCTATATGTTGGTCAATTAGGAATGGTAGAGCAAGTAATGAAGTCACTTTGTTATTCTATTCATCTAAAAGGTGGTAATTCATGAGGCATCTCATTAGGAAAAACACCATCAAATTTGTGTAACATTCAAACAAAACTAGAACGCAAACTATCAAGGTTAATGTTAGAGTCAGCAAATAAAATTTCCTTGTACTTAAGAAGCAAAAAGGCTTCTTTAAGGAAATAGCACTCTTAACCTCTCTCATTCTCACATAAAAGTTTTATTTCATTTTCCCTTCTCTCTTATTTTCACTCACCAAATGACTATTAACTTGTGTATTTTCTTTTCTGGCCTCTTCTCCCTCATTCTTTCCTTTTTCTCTCTTTTTCTCCAAGGAAGCCAAAACTTCATTCCCATTTTTTGCTAAGGCTAAAGCCTCTCTTTCCCTCTAAAGTATTTTCTTTTGATCTTCATACACTTCTTGAGGAGATAGTGGAGCTAGCACCACCTTCCTTCCTTCCTTCATGAGAAAAGGAATACCTATTGTTATACCTATCATGTAGTACTTTTCTATCAAATTGCCATGACCTTTTTAACAATAGATGGCCTGCTTGCATAGGTATAACATCACAAGCCACTTCGCCTTTGTACCATTCTATAGAGAATGGCACCATCACTTGGCATGTCACCTTCACCTCTCCACATTCATTCAACCATTGTAATTTGTATGGTTTAGGGTGTTTATTGCATGCTAAGTTCAGCTTCTTCACCATACTTACACTAGCAACATTAGCGTAACTTCCATCATCTATAATCATAGAACATTGGTAATATATGTTTTCATGTTGCTCAAGGCTTTCTTCCTTCACTTATATATTTAGAGCATGCATAGCAACCAAACTCTCACCATGTTCAATAAATACAACATCATTTCCTTCTTCTACCTCATTGTAATTACAATCGGTTAAAGAAGGCATTTCATCCTTGGACTCAAAGTATATTTCTCCATGTTCCATGTTCAACATGAGTCTTTTGTTAGGACATTGAGATGCAATATGTCCTTTTCCAAAACACTTGAAGTACTTGATTTCCCTACTCGAAGTCAAGGGATTTGAATTCCCTTTAGTTTCTTTAGGGGCAGTTTGAATAGCTTCCTTTCCCTTGTTGGCCGAACCTACTCCTTGAAATTGAGAGCTTTTAGCTTCTTTATTTTCATCTCTTTTACTCCATTTAGAGTTTCAAGTATTGCTCAAACTTCCTTGAAATTTGCTAGAACTCCTGCCCTTCCTTTATTTTTCAATCTTCATAAGCATCCCTTCAAAAGTATCATGTTTATAAAGTTCAATGGCATTAGCAATCTCCTTGTTTAGACCATCAAGAAACTGAGCCATGGTGACATCTCCATCAGTAATCTCCTTACGATAGTCTTCTACACTCCTTCATTCTTGCACCAATCTATGCAACTTTTGATGTAGTTCCCTAAAGTACTTAGTCAGAACAAATCTATGCCGCATAGCCTCGTTCATGGCCTCCCAAGTTAGGATAGGCCAAATGCTCTTCTTCCTTCTATTAGCATTGAGTTTATCCCATCAAAATATAGCATATCCAGTGAATTCAACTGCTACTATCTTAAATTTCTTCTCCTCTAAATAGTTTTAGCATTCGAAGATCATCTCCACTTTCCTCTTCCATTCAAGGTATTCTTCAGCATTATTGTTTCCCTTGAATTTAGACATTCTCACCTTTATGATGCTAAGATTCCCATCTATATCACCACTAGTTATGGTCTCTCCTTCTTCTTCTTATTGGATTTACTGCAATGGAAATCCTCTATCTTCACCTCTAGCTCCTCTTATTGGTTGGAATCCTCCATCAAATAAATGATAGAGAAAATTCCATAAATAAATGATAAGTTAACCCTAATTCCTAGTGCAATTAGAAGAAAGCAAATCCTCACTTCCTAACTAATAACATAACATGCATAAGCATAAATAAAACCAAAATTGGTTCTGTATATTGAATGATAATCAAAAAATGTTGAATAGGTTTACATAAGCTTCTATTTATACTAGCTTCTAAACCTAGTCCTTCAAGGATATGTAAGACTAATCCAAAGAGAGCTTGGTCTCCTATTCCTATTCTAATTTTAGAAGTTAAATAAATAAAATAAAATAATGCTATATTTACATGGAAATTCATGCAAGCTAATTAGACTAATAATTGGCCTCACTTATGGCCCAACATGATTAACTACTTCATATGCTTATGAAATAAGGCTATGGCTTGATTATTGGTCCCAAATGGCATACTTTAGGCTCCATCCTCTTCTAAATTTGCCTTAATTAGTATTATGGCTTTAGGCACCTCTTTAAGCTCTAAATAACATTTATAGAAGGCCTATTCTTGTAGCTCTATTGACGTATAACCTAATGGCAAGTATGCCATAAACTCTTACACATACTAAGATATAGCTCCAATGGTGAATTAAATCCCTGCCCTATTGAAACCCCAAACTAGAAAGCATGGAAATGTAAATGATAAGGCTTAATGGAAAAAGAGAAAATGCCACAATTAATTAATAAGTTAACCCTAATTCCTAATGTAATTAAAAGAAATCTAATCCAAGGAGGACTTGGTTTTCTATTCCTACTCTAACTTAAAAGATAAATAAATAAAATAAAATAAAATAATGCTATAATTACATGGAAATTTATGCAAGCTAATTAAGGTAATAATTGGCCTAACTTCCTTTCCTTATTAGGTTCTCAATAGGCCTACTTATGGACCAGTATGCCTAACTACTCCATAGGCTTATAAATAAGGCTATGGCTTCATAATTAGGCCCAAATGGTATACTTTAGGCTCCATTCCCTTTTAAATTTACCCCAAGCAATATTATGGCCTTAGGCACCTCTTTATGCTCCAAATAGCACTTGTAGAAGGCTCGTTCTTGCAACTCCATTGTTATTTATTCTTGAATATATAAGTTAATGGTTGCTTTATATTTATTGCCTTGTGACCTTGTCACCAGACCACTTGGAAGAGTTAGTGGTTCTTCATTCAAGCTCTTTGTATTCTCTTGAGCCCCATGTAGATCTGTATCATTCCCCTCTTCTTTAAAAAGATTTATCCTCAAATCTGTATCCATATCAAAGGGAGATAAATCACTAACATTGAAAGTAGCTAAAATTTCATACTTACCAAGCAAATCAATCTTGTAAGCATTGTCATTGATGCATTCAAACACTTGGAAAGGACCATCTCCTCTTGCATCTAGCTTGGTTCTTCTTTGCTTTGGGAACCTTTCCTTTCTCAAGTTCACCCAAACCCAATTTCTAGGTTCTAATCTCAATTTGCACCATACCAATAGAATTGTGGATCTGGTCATCCAACCAATATACCAAATTAAAGCCAGAGATCTATGAGAAATTTGTTTATCAAAATATAAAGAATTTCAAAAGAACATGGCCCTAAAAGGTAGCCTAAGAGGCTTAGATGGGCATGGTGTGTCACATTCCAAAATTGATCATCCACTATAGATTCATGAATTGATGGAAATGTCTTGTTTATATGTTAATAGTGTGAAAATGATATGAAATTATGCTAATGATGATAAGTATATGATGAGACTAGAGTTTATAGCTCTAATGTTGAAATTGAAATTTTTGACGAAACCCTGAAACGGAACCACTGAACGGTAACTAATTGATGTTTTTGATATTGAAAATACTTAATATGATTAATTAAGTAAGCTTAAGATAATTTTTTTAAGTTAAGTTAACTAATATGAAAAGATAGTTAAATAAGATTTGTAATTTATTTATCATGTCATAATTGAGCAATGATGATGTAAGCATGATGATGTAAGTATGATGTAAGTAAATGAGCCTAATTATGATCTTAATGTATTATAGAATGAGTAATTATGTATTAATAATGTATTAGTAAAAGTATATAATAATATGTAAATATTACAAAAGTATAATTAGAATTTTTATTAATGATATCATGATGATGTCATTAAGTGGTAAGATGATATCGTAAATGAATGATAAATAAATTAATGTTATGTAAATAGATAAATAGATGAATACATGATTGAAAATAGAATAAGTTAAAATGCATTTGAATTACTATATTAAATTGGAAATGGGATTGAAAATGGTGTTAGTGGGTTTGGAAATTGTGTTAGTGGATGCAGAGATAAATGGTATTTTATTGGATGGAGGATGGTATTTATTAAATAAATATGTATTTATGTATTAAAAGGGTATTAAATATGAAATTAAGGTTTATTATTGGTAGAATTTAAGTATTACATGTATTAAGGTTTTAATATATATATAATTATATGTATTAAGGGTGTATACTAGCTTTTATATAACCAATTTTACACCTCACCTCTTTAATGCTATGTATGGGTCTCTTATCCATCATTAATTCCATTTGTACTCTTCTTACATGCCTTGGCCAAAGCATACCACCCATTTCTCTTACAGTCATGTCTTCTTTTCATCTTTCCTAAGCCTTTTCCTTCATTTTCTCTCTTTGTTCTAACATATCGTCATCTTCTTCAAAATAGTCGAAACTAAGCTCCATCATATCTTCATTTTTCCTTCAAAATCGTATGCCTAAAGTTAGTTCTATTAGTGAAGCTTAAGCCCAAGTTAAGATATTCTTTGTTCCTCTTTGTTTAAGAGAAGACCGAAGCTTTTTCATATGAGGAAACCAAAGATCATCACTTCTTTTCTTTTTTTTCATCTTGTTTTTCTTAGTTGAATGCAAGATCTTTGAGTATACTACAAGGTAAAGTCAAAATAATCTTGGTTTTCCTTTGTTTTCATGATGACCAAAACTTTTTTCTAGTGGATCTTCAAGTTATGGCCAAAACCTTGAAGATCCATGAGTTTTGGTTAGAAACAGAAACCGACCTTGTTGTTTAACTTTATTTTTCTTGTTGATCTCCATCTTTAAGGTACATGCATGTTGATATAAGTTTGGTAGCAACCAAAAGGAAGTCAAAGAGGTTGAAGTTCATACAAATCCATAGCAAAATCCAAGGAACAGCAAGTTAAAATAGATAAATAGATGATGTCATAAATGAATGATAAATAAATTAATGTTATGTAAATAGATAAATAGATGAATATATAGTTAAAAATAAATAAGTTAAAATAGATTTGAATTAGTATATTAAATTGGCAGTAGGATTGGAAATGGTGTTGGTGGGTTTGGAAATTGTGTTAGTGAATGAAGAGAGAAATGGTAGTTTATTTGATGGAGGATGGTATTTATTAAATAAATGTGTATTGATGTATTAAAGGGGTATTAAATACAAAATTAAGGTTTAGTATTGGTAGAATTTAAGTATTATACATATTAAGGTTTTAATATATGTACAATTATACATATTAAGGGTGTATACTAGCTTTTATACAACCAATTTTACACCCCACCTCTTTAATGCTATGTATAGGTCTCTTATCCATCACTAAGTTAATTTTTACTCTTCTTACAAGCCTTGGCTGAAGCAAACCACCCATTTCTCTTACGATCCTATCTTATCGTCATATTTCCTAAGCCTTTTCCTTCATTTTTCCTCTTTGTTCTAACATATCTTCATCTTCTTCAAAATAGGCAAAACTAAGCTCCATCATATCTTCATTTTTCAATCAAAATTTTATGCCTAAAGTTAGTTCTATTAGTGAAGCTTAAGTCCAAGTTAAGATATTCTTCATTCCTCTTTATTTAAGAGAAGACCGAAGCTTGTTCATTTGAAGAAACCGTAGATCATCACTTCTTTTCTCTCTTTTCATCTTGTTTTTCTTAATTGCATGCAATATCTTTGAGTATACTACAAGGTAGAGTCAAAATACTCTTGGCTTTCATTTATATCCATGATGACTGAAACTTTCTTCTAGTGGATCTTAAAGTTATAGCTGAAACCTTAAAGATCCATGAGTTTTGATTAGAAACCAAAAGCTAGCTTGTTGTTTAACTTCATCTTTCTTATTTATCTCCATCTTCAAGGTACATGCATGTTGATATAAGATGGGTAGTAACCAAAAGGAAGTCAAAGAGGTTGAAGTTCATACAAATTCATAGCAAAATCTAAGGAATAATAAGTTTTAGTTGAAATTTTGGTTGTTTGGCTAAAGGTGAGCCTTGGTGAGTATGAAGTAGCTATAGATCTACTGATTTGCATGCTAAATGAGTGTTTAATGGATTGGGCAGAATATTTTATGTTAGTTTTAGTTGATTATTTAATGGTTAAATTAGTTAGAGTTACAAAGAAGATGAAATAAAGTGATTAGTGGTTATGTGGGTATGTGTGCCTTGTGGTTTCTCTTTTGGCCGAATCATTCAAGCAGCATTTCTAATTATTGATAAGTCTAAAACATGATTTTAAAGCGATTTACTAAAAAAAAAAACGTTAATAGAAAAGAAGATGATAAAATCTAAGCCTAAGATAAGTTAATTTGATGATTTAAGACTTAATTTTCATTTTTAAGTATATGGAATTTAAAAACTATATAAAATTGATTCTGTTAAGTATGATTAATTATTTAACTTAAGAACTAAAGTGAGATAGAAGTCTTATAATGAAAGAGTATTAACATAAAAAAATGATTAATGGAAATTGGACTTAAAATGAAAGTTTTTACATGTTAAATGTATAAAATAGATGATATGCGGCCATAATCATATTAAAGACTTAAATGAGTACTAAAAGAAGTATATTAAGTATAATTGGAAGGTCTATTGATGTCATAAATAAATTGTATCAATTGGTTGGCTAAGGACAAAGTAAATTGACTAAATTAAAGGATATAATGAAATATGACTTAAGGTGTGCCAAGAAGACTTGTGATGAATTATAAATGAGAACCAGAAAGATTATTAAGTATAATAAGTATTATTAAAGGTTTTATAAAGTTAATAAGTGAATGATATATTCTAGTTAAGCAATGTTATAATATAGGTAACTTAAGAATGCACTTTTAAATGTTAAAGGAATTTTAATGTAGTATATGGCTATGACACATAAGTGGATTTAAATGATCAATTATTTGAGTATGCTAAGTGACTTTAAGAAGTTTAATAAGTCAATAATTAAGTGGTGTGATATTATTTTAAATAAGATTTTAAGTTAAGGATTTAATCAGAGATAACAATGAAGTATGGGTTCATAGACACATGATTTATAAGGTGTTCACACTTGTATGATTATAATGGATATCTTAATAAGATAAGGATAAGTGGTTATACTTAAGGATAAATGAAATATAGTATGGACTTTGATTTTGGGAAGAATTGATATATGATTATACTTAAGTAGTGGATATTGAGGATGTTATGGCATATAGCATGTTATACGAATATATTAAAAGAAGTGATATATGGTGATACGGTTCTACAGGGGACTCAAGAGAACACAAGAAGCTTGAAAGAAGATCCATTGAACATAAGGAGCTTGAAAGAAGATCCATTAACTCTTCCAAGTGGTCCAGTCACAAGGTCACAAGCCAATAAATTTAAAGCAGCTATGAGCATATTTATTCAAGAACAAACAACAATGGAGCTGCAAGAACAGGCTTTCTACAAGTGCTATTTGGAGCTTAAAGAGGTGCCTAAGGCCATAATATTGCTT
>CANYBF010881540.1:0-12318 GCA_948192965.1 Dalechampia spathulata | reverse complement strand
TGCTGAAGGAGAATTCGGCCTTCACAAGAGCAATTGTGAGGAAGAGGCAAATTCCATAAGTTTTCTTCTTGTTCTTTGCTAGTTCACAGGAAAGAAGATAAAAGCAATCGGTTGCTTGCTTAGAACATCCTTATTTTGTGTGGATACTATTGGAGGCTGCCTATTTTGGTGGTTTTTTATTTGCTACAACCATAAATGCAATAGAGATCAAGAACGAATGACATCTGCATTGAATGTAAGAGTTACTATCAAACTGTCGCTTCAAATCTCGAAACTGTTTTCTCTGTGTTTTGATGCAAAGATCATCTTTTGGTTTGTTGTTTTAAAATAAAAATTTTAAATTTCTTCCACTACTTATTAACTACGCAAACCAACATGCATAATATTTTTCTTTGAAGCTAGCAATCCCAGTCGGTCCAAATAAGTCCATATGAAGTAATTGAAGGGTTTTGTAGAAGTTACCTTATTCTTTACCTTAAATGAGGAATTTACTTGCTTGCCCATTTGACAAGCTTCACATACCTTATCCTTGAGAATTTTGATTTCCAGAAGTCCAACCATGTGTTCATTCTTCTTGAGATCACCAATGTTCTCAAAGCTTGCATGCCTAAGTCTTTTATACTATAACCATGAATCCTCACTTATAGAAACAAGACACATAACATTTTTGTTAGTAAAAGACTCCAAATCAATTACATAGACATTTTCAATTCTATCACCTTAAAAGATTAACTTATCATCACACATCCTATAGACAAAACATCCTTTAGGATTAAAGATAACTTTATAACCATTATCACAAAGTTATCTTATGCTTAACAAGTTATGTTTAAACCTTCAACTTATAAAAATTTGTTAATAGAAAAGTTGGATTCTTTACCGATCTTTCCAATTCCAACTACTTTACCTTTGGTATTGTCTACAAAGGTGACATTACCTCTATCCCATTGTTCTAAGTTGGAGAAAAGGCTTGTATTTCCAATCATATGCCTTGAGCATCCATTATTAAGATACCATTTATTTGCACTTATCTTGGATCTCAAGCATACCTATCAAAATAAATGCATTTACTTTTTCTTAGGTACCTAAATGTATTTGGGTCCTTGGGGATTAGAAGCATACATATCATCACAACTCCAATGCATTTTCCTAATGTAGCATCTATTGGTTGTATGCCTTTTTTTTATTGCAATAGTGACAAATAACATTCTTAAACCTAGAATGATTATGAGCATTCTTTCTTCTAGATGCATGAGTATGACCTTTATTGCAAGAACATGAACATTTATGAACATTATTGGTCCTAGTATGAACACTCTTGCCTTTAAAATCTTTTCATTTTGAGTGGAGGTGGATGCTTTTATCAATACAATTCCTTTAGAAGAATAAGAAGAATTTTGGTTAAAACCAATACCTTCTCTATCACCACTTATTTTTTGATATTTTAAAATAGAATCAATTTTTGACACCTCCTTTTTCAAACTTTGAAAGATTGTCTTTCAACAAATCTCTCTCTTTTGAAATCTTGTCATTTTATTCTTTCAAAACTTTATTTTCTTTTTTAACACTTTTAAGTTTAGTTTTCTAAGAATCAAATTCATTTTGCAAATCACTTTTCTCTTTTGAAATACATGAAAACTTATTTTTAAGAGATTTATGTCTTTTTGCTAATTATTCATACTTTTCTAACAATGCTTCTAATGCATCATTCTCATCATCATTACTATAATAAGATTGAGACAATGTAGTTACCCTATCCTTGTCATCATATATGAATACCATGAAGTAAAGGTTTGATGCTCCCTCTTCATCAGATGTGCTGTCATCGTCCCAAGTAGCTTTCAATACCTTCTTCTTGAATGGCTTGTTGAGTCGAGGACACTCATTTCTCATATGTCCTGGCTTATTGCATTCATAACATATAGCTGGACCCATTCTAAATGTATCCATTTAGAAAGAAATGAGTAAAGAAATGAGTCGAGGATACTCATTTCTTTACTCACTTGGAAAGGAGGGCAACTTCATCATCACTCTCTCCCTCACTTGTTGACGAGACATCTTCTTCTTTTAAAGCTTTAAGTGTAATTCCTCTCCATTTGTCTTCTTCAACTCCTTGTTTGAGAGTAATCTCATGGATAAGAAGTTTATCAAGTAGCACATCAGTTGAAAAAATTGATAAGTCATTTGCTTCTTCAATGAAGGTGACTCTAGCCTCCCAATCCTTCTTTAGAAGTACATACAAGATATTGTTGTTTATATCTTCCTTTTAGTACATCTTGCCCAACTTCATCAACCTATATGTAATCATAATGAGATGATTATCCATATCAGATATTGATTCATTTATCTTCATTATGAATAACTTATATTGATGAGTTAAAAGCTATATCTTTTTGGTTCTTACTTGATTTGTTCCTTCAACCTATACCACTCCAAAGCATCCTAGATTTGCTTAGCCGTAACATAATATGACACATGTCTATACTCTTCATAACTAATTGCATAATACATCATGTTCATTGCCTTCTTGTTTTATGCATTTGCTTTGAATTCCTCTCTGATACCAAATGAAAGTCCATGGAAGTATGGCAACATAACACAGAATAAACACCACATGCTTTGATACCAAATGAAAGTCCATGGAAGTATGGCAATACAACACAATTTATAGTGGTTCAGCATAACTCTTTACCTACATCCACTTCTCCTAAGTCTTAACTTAAGGTTCCATTAAAACCAATCACAATACAATAAATGGATTCCTCAACACGAATCCAATCCCTAGTGTTTTATAGGCTTACACTCAAACCTTTACTATCAAAGCATAGGTCACAGAGATCTTCTCTTAATAACAATAGTAATGCCTTAAACATTAATCATACGCTAACCTAAAATTACAATGACAAAAGAACTAGGGTTGTGTAAGAGTGAAAGATTAATAAATACAAGTAAGGAAAGTGTTTTGGTAAAGTAACTTACTTGATAGAGGCTAATCTCATCAATATGAAAGTGCTACAGAGAGAATAGATTATTAGAAAGTAAAGTATTCAAAAGTTCTAAGAGGTTCTAATGAAAAAGAGCAGCTAAAAAGATTTAAAATCTTTCTACAATTGTGTGTACGGCTATACCACAACCTGTACGCCTGTACCATTATACAAACCATAATTCATAAATTTCATCAAAAGCTTGGTACGCCCGTACCATTGCTTCAGCAATATTTCAAACATGCCCGTACCAACCCGTGCAGTCGTACAAGCCAATGTACAAAATGTGTTACGGCTGTACCAAAACACGTACGTCCGTACCAATCACACACATATAATACCAAAACCTGTACACCCGTACCAAACCTGGTATGCCTGTACCAAACTCAACAAGTCAAAGCAAACTTGGTACGGTCAACTGTATGCTCGTACCACGCAGAATACAATAATAGTACACCCATACAAAAACTTGTATACCTGTACCATATACAAAATCAACATTTTAAATTGAAATTAACTTAAATTGATGTAATAAAATACAAGCATCAAAATCATGGGTCTAACAATATTATATATATCAATTTATTACAATAAGAACTATTATTATAAAAAATCAAATCATTTGATATTATAATAAATGATACATTAAATTAAACATATATAATTGTTCATCTTTATAAATATATTATAAAAAATAAATTAATCAAAAAATTTTTTATAAATAGCAAGTGGTGGTAGGATGCTCCAACAATGTTACCTCAGCTGTCTATGTTGTTTTCTCGGAACAGCATGTGCACATGTTAAAGAAGGGCAGGGAATATCCATAATGCCAAAAGGAAAGGGGTTAATCATTGGGGATCTTATTGGATGAAGTAGCGATTTACCTCCTAAATTTTTATGTAATGCATAATCGATCCATTAATTAATATATAAAATTGTAACTTCTTATCATTTAACTTTATTTTTTATATGGATGAGTACTTGTTTTGCCATCAATTTTTAAATAATAATAAAATATTTATATTTTATTCTTTTATTTTTATTCACTTTTTAGAATCTAAAATATAATTCAAACTTGAAAAATCAAATATTTTTATCAAATGATTATTACATATTATATATGAGGGAGAATGAATAGAGCTTGATTTAATGTTGTTTGGTTTAAACTCGATTTATTTATCATCAAAATATATCTAAATTTAATTTCAAAAATTTTTTATGCATCATAATTTTAAATAAGTTAAATAAATATAAATAAGATATAAATTATTTATTATTTATTATTTTATTTTTAAAAATAAAATAATTATTAATATAATTACAATATTTGTCACACCTTCAGTGGCGGACATGCTCCCGTAGTATAGTTATTAATCCCTTAAGATAGGAAATTAATAATTACACTACAATAGACTTTTAACTTTATCAATTAATCTACAATGTGTTGAATAATTTTAGATGCATCAAAAATAAACATTAATAATCCTGTCATATATATATCATAACATATCATATACCAACCGATGCCACTCACAAACATGCTTCAAAATTCATATATCATAAGATAAAACCATATTGAGTCATCATGTCAATTTCAAGTCCTCAATGGTATTGTAATAATTACATAAGTTTTACAATATGATTGTTTTACTGTTAAAATGATAAAGAAAGGAAGTTGCACAAATCTGTAGTTATAGGAGTATGTCATGTAGTCTGGGTTCTCTACCAAAATCCACCTAAGACTTTAAACAAACTACTAATGACACTAACCCTTATGCTCACCCACGACACTCGTGCATGCCTTCATCAAATGATAAACATTGAGAATAATCTCAATGATGCTAGTAAAATGATATCAAGCAATGAAATTAGTAAGTAATAATAACCAACCAATCATTCAAACATGAAATAGATACATCCAATAATCATTAGCATTCTTTACCTGTGATCTCCATCATATAATCATCATATTTCTACAGTAAATGTTTTATGTAGTAAGGTATACCTTCATAACATTTTCATACTGTAAACCTAACTATGAATTCATATCAAGTGATGAACATGCCTTTGAGAATGCAATGATGCTTTGCACTCTCCCTCTAATTTTTCTCATATCAATCTTTGATACCTCTACAATTGTGCATAATTTAGTACTGGGTCCAATGTATCGGTACCTCTTGTACCCATGGGAACATCTCATTCCCTTGTGGTTTAATGAAATAAACCCATTATTACTTTATGATTCCATATAAGAATCCAACACTGCAATTTCTTATGAAAATCCAACTATATGGCCCAATACATTTTAATAATAACTCTATTCAGCTCTGTAATCATCCCATCCTTATACCTCCTTATCACCATAACATGCTATGATTATGTAGGAATGAGTGAATGTACATGTCATGATGCATATGCATGCTTTTATGTCATAATATGAATATAAATGTAGTCACATGTCATCATGCATTCATGAAATGTTCCTTTAATGGACCAATTATTAGTCGTGGAACACTAGCACAAACTTGCAATTGATTTTCCTTTATCCAAACCTCTTGGTGACAATTGTAAATCTTCTTTCAAACCACCTATAACATTACAAAGTATTCATACTTAATAAAAGTAGTAATTTATATGAAGATTAATGTCATATTGCATTCTTTCAATCATTTCATATGTACGTCTAAGTCTTAACATAATTAAGCAATCATAAAAGGATTCCTAATATTATTTAACTAATACATAGCCTGATAATATACACACATATGATGAACATATAATTTATGGAGATAATTAGTAACAGAAGAAGATTTCAACCTTTCATGGATTAGCATTATAGAGGTCTAATTCATCAGCCAAAATTCTTAGTGAGCATGTTTTATATGTCTATATATCATATTACATCATAATACTAATATAATATCCATTTGCACATTTTAATCAACCTTTGTTACCATATAACATTTCAAATATATGTTATAATGAGTCATATAAAGTTGCTAAAGTTTTAGACCCTGAGATTTTAGGGTCTAATTCAAGGTATAAAAATCCAGCATTTGCATTATATGAAGAAAAACCTACTAAAATTTTAGACCCTGAGGTCCAACTCAAGGTACAATTTTCTAGCCTTATGAATTTCAAAACTATGCATACTTTAATTAATCACCTAAAATGTTATGATAATTAACTCAATTTAGATCATACTTTATGTTAAAATAAAGCACATTCAAAGAGCTTTTATTCTAATATTTAAAGTTTAATAATCAAGTTCACATGGTAAATTATACTAGCATTCAATAACAAGACATCATAATATTTCTAAAATAAATGTTGTCTTAATGTAATAGTTAGTATTATGTTAATTATTAAGCCAAGCAAATGACCATAAAACAGAACGAGTCTTATACCATCACAAACTAAACTGAAAAAGCTTTCCAATGATATATTATACATCCAATCATTATGATATACAATGCAAGCATTTAAAATAAGTTATCATATCAAGAACGAAAAAACATTCTACTCATGAGGAATAGTCTACATTATGTGAATATTTTAACCAAGTAAACTATCTTATAACAAAATGAATCCTATGCCATAAAAAATTAAAATTAAAGAGCTTTCTAACAGTACATTACACGTCTAAAAACTTCATCGTTAAGACAGTCAAAAATGTAATTTTTCACAAGCTAAAAATCCAATCCCTATTCATATGACATGTTGCCTCAATATAATAGTCAATATTACGTTAATTTTTAAGCTAAGTAAATGATCTCCAAATAAAATAAGTTATATACCATTAAAAACTAAACTCAAATAGATTTCCAAAGGTATATTATATGTCAAAAAATGCCAACATTAAGGTAGTCAAATTATAGTTTTGTGCAGGCTTAAATTCTAGCTTTTATGTGAGAGCAATGCACATTCTTTTGACTAATGAAACCACTCAATGCTAATGACATAAAGTTAGCTTACATGACCAAAATGGCTTACTTTCAACATATTGCAATCTTCTATCATTCTAAAATCAAAGCAGCAGTCAAAATTTATGGAACTAAACAACAATATTTGGATATGAACCAACATGAAATGCAACCACATATATATCAACACATAAGCTCCCAAACCATCAACACATTTGGAAACTCTTCAATTCAGTATCTAAACTCAACATTCCAATATTCCAAAATGCTTGAAACCATCATAGTTTTCATCTCCAACAAACTCCAAATCACACACAAAACAGTAGCAAAGAGGAAGAAAAAGATGCATGTAATAAGAAAACAATCCATCATATGAGTTATCTATTTACCTTCTACAACTGTATTTTTCCTTTACACCAAATTACACAAAAGAAATGTAGCAAGGAAGGAGGAGTAGAGGATGATGCACTCATGGAAAACTAACTAATTCTCTACCATGCCAAGCTTAACTCCTTATTTAATCATAACCAAACACAATAGAAAGGATTTTGGTTTAGGAAAGGAGAAAGGGTGGCGGAGGCATAAGGAGTGAAATGAAAATTGCAAGGTGAATGTCCCAAGGGTAAAATGATAAAATAATTTCCCCCAACACCCTTATTTCACCAAGAATTGCATCCCCACTTCCACCAATAAATTCTGATAATAATAATACCATAACCTAAACATATATATATATAATATAATAAAACTCAACTAACAATATTAAATACATTACACATATATATAATATAATAACACCACACCAATAATATTAAATACATTACATATATATAATATTATAATACTCCACTAACAATATTAAATAAATTATACATAACCCATTTCATGTATTTAGTATTTTCACATCCTAAATCGAGCACCCACTTTGCATCCATGAATTGATTAGTATATCTTTTTTTATACGTTATAAGAGTGATATTGATATGAAATTATGCCAATGATGGAAATTATATGATATGATAAGAGTTGCATACTTTGGAGTTGACATGAAAATTTTTGACGAAACCACTAAATGAAAACACTGAATGATGATTAATTGATGATTTCGATATTAAGAACCCTTGATATGATTAATTAAGTATGTCTAAGATGATTGTCTTCACTTAAGTTAAATAATATAAGAAAGATAGTAGAATAAATTTGGAATTATTTATGATGTCATAATTAAGGAATGATGATGTAAGCATGATGCATGCATATAAGTATTCTAATGTATTAGAAAATGAATAATTATGTATTAATAATGTATTAGTAAAAGTATATGATATTATGTAAATGTTAGAAAAATAAAATTAGTATTTTTAATAATGATGTCATAATATGGTAAGAGTGATGTCATAAATAAGTAATGAATAAATTAATGGTATGTAAGTAGATAAATAAATAATTATGTAATTGAAAATAATATTAGTTAGTGGAGATTTAAGTTAATATATTATATTAGAAGTGAGATCAGTAAATGTGTTAGTGGATAGAGAGAGAAATAAAATATTAGTATTTTGAGATAGTGGAAAAAGATAGAGGATGGTATTTATTAAATAAATATGTTATGGAATTATAAAGTATAGTATTAAATACATAAGATAAAGATTTTGTTGGTAGAAATTAAATCAAATATGTATTTAAGTTTTAATATACGTATAATTATCCTAAAATCTCTTCTTGGTTGAAACATAACCCTCCATTCCTTCCTTCATTTTTATCTTCTCTTATCTTCTTAAGTTTTTCCTTTCATTTTCTCTTTGGAAAAAACCAAAACCAACACTTGAATCTTCAAGTTTCTTCTTAAACTTTCATATATACTATAAGACCCATACATTTAACTTAAGATTATGCAAAAGTAACTTCATTTTCTTGTTGTTCAAATGGTAACCGAATGTTTTCATGTTTCAAGTATCAAAATCAAAGCTGTTTCTTTGAAGGAACCAAAGTTTACAAGTTATTCTTCTTCTTTTAGCCTTGTTTTTCTTAGTTTCAAGCAAGCTCTTTGAGTATACATCAAGGTAAAGTTGAAATACTCTTTTTTTCCTTTATTTTCCTAGTGACCGAAACTTTTTCTAGTAATTCTTAAAGTTTATGATTGAAATCATGAACAATCATGAGTTTTGTTAAAAATTGCAACCTTTCTTTGAGTATTAACCTTGTTTTATGTTGGATCCCACTATCTAAGGTACATGCATGTGGATTTAAGGTGAACAACAACTTTAAGGAAGTCAAAGAGGTGAAAATCAAATAAATTCATAGCAAACTCAAAGGGATAGCAAGTTTTAGTTGAGTTTTGGGTTGTTTGGCTAAAGGTGAGCTTTAATGAGTATGAATAAGTAGTAGATCTATTAGATTTATGTATTTTATGTATGATTGATGGTTTATCAGAATATTTTATGGTAGATTTAGTTGATGATTTGATGGTTAGATTGGTTAGAGTTGTAAAAATCATGAAATAAAGTGTTTAGTGATTGTGTGGGTGTGTGTCATGGGATTTCCTTTTTGGCTGAATCATTCTAATGAATACTTCTAAATGATGGTAAGTTTAAAACATGATTTAAAGTGATTTAATAAAAACAGAAGGTTAATATTTAAGAAGATGATAAAAGTTAAGTAATAAGTTTAGTAAATTTGATGATTTAAGGTTAAATTGTCATTTTTGAGTATATGGAATATATAAACTATGGAAGATGACTAAGTTGTATAATTAAAGTATTTAACTTCTTAATTAAGATAAAATGGAGTTTTTATATGGTATTAAGAAAAGCATACGCATATTAAAGAAAGATGGACTTAAGATATGATTTTCTCAATGTTTAAATGGGTTTATATTAAAAAATTTGACCATATTAAGTTTGAGGATTTATAGGATCATTAAAATAAGAATATAAAGTATTTAAAAAGAAGTTTGATGAAGTGGTTAAGTAATGGTAATTTAAGAATGCATTTTCGAGTATTAAAGGGAAATTTAATTGAAGTATATGGCTATGATATATGTGAGGACTTATATGATTAAATAATTAAACACACAAAGTGTTATTAAGAAGATTGATAAGTTAATAAATGAATGATATAATATGATTCAATTTGGTGGACAAAATTTAAAATAACAATAGGGTATAGAATATATATAGACATATGCTTTATAAGGTGAAATGTAAGATAATTGATTATGTTTAAATATTGATAATGAGTATGTTAAGGCACATAGTATAAGAAAGATGACAATAAAGAAATTGATATTGTAATATGAAATTTAAGAAATTTTTTGAATTATAAGATTACATTGTTATGAGAAATAGCAAGATAAGGATATATAATGTATTGTTGAAGTAACTATGTAAATGATAAGCATATTTATATCTATGTAAACTGGATGTATGATTAAGTATATTTAAGACATTAGAATATTTAAGTAAGTTACTGATTAATTATTAAATGTATTAATGATAGTGTTTCTAAAGTATGATAATAATTACGAAGATGGTAATTTTCAGATAAGAAATGTTATGAATCAGTAATAACTAAGTTTAAGATATCATTGGATTAAGATGAGTAACATAATTTAGTTATGAAAAAGGATTACTGAGAAGTTTAAGAAGTTTAAATACTGATTAAATAATTAATGATATTAACTACTTTAATACTTTGTATTTGATAGTAACTATTCTTAGCAGAATATAGGCATGATTAATATTTGGATTTTGATTAAGTTATAATATTAAATGAATTAGTATTATGATGAGGATAATTTAGTGTATGGATAGTAAAATTTTGATTGATAAATTATTCAAAGATTTATTGACAATAGTATAAAAGGGCCAAGATAATTAGATGGAAAATGATGATCAAATGATTTACAAATAAGTCAAGTTCTAAACAGAATTTATTAAGATAAAATATTATAAATTATAATAACTATCTAGTAATAGATATTATAATATCACTATTTAATCAAAATTAGTTATGTGATTAATCAGGAATAAAATAAAAATATAATCATATAAGATGTTACTGTATGGACTGAATAATAGAAAGGTTATATAATGAGGATTTATTAAGGAATTATATAAATGAAATGTTTAATATCTATATAATATATATTAAATATTAAACATTAATACTAACTATTTAAAATACAACAATACTGATTTAAATAAGTATTAAGTAAACAGTTTATAAAATGGTTATAGGATTATGGTTTATATAAGCAAACTGATGTTATAAAGAAGTTTTATGATATGATAATGAAAGGTTTAATAAGTAAAATTTTGAGTAGTATTATGATTATATTAAATAGATATTAAATATGTTATAATTTAATTTAATTTATATGATAATTAATCTAGATATAGGGAATACTAATATGATTTCTTCAATAATGCTATAATAAGATAAGAGAATTAAACTGATATGAGGTTGATTAATACAATGGTATATATATTTATAAGTATGATTAATGCATTTTGAACAGTGTTATGTGAATTACCAATGTGAAATAATGAATGATTGTTTTGGAATATCAATTATTAATTAGAGATGAACATTGCATTACAATTAGGTAATTCAGTATATAATCCTCACGTACCACCAAAGGATTTAAATAAGGGAAAGGATATTCCAAGTTTGTGCTAGTTAACTAGAAGTCCTAGATCATCAAATCATCAAAGGGCCATGGTATGGTAATGCAATAACGTTACATAATTAATAATGATATAATGATATATTATATAATTAACATGTCATAAACATCATTGCATTTATCATGAAATATGACATAACATGGAGAAATAAGGAAGGTGAAAAATAAATAAATGAAAGGGAAATGATTATATAAACAGTATTGGATATTATGAAATAACGTTTCTATGGAAAATAAAATGGAAGGAAAAAGGATAAAAAAATTATGAAAAGATTATGAAGTGGTCTTCAGTATATTGAATCATATATATGAAATGGAAAGAAATTACAATACAATGTGCACATATAAAGATGATGATATGATATGAAATGATAGAGGAAAATATGAGGGAGAATGCATTACATGAATGCATTCTCATAAATAAGCATTTTTCATGGAAATATGATGTTGATACAATTGGTATGATGTTTTACACTCATGTAAATAAATGTTTAAATAACGTAAATGCCATAACATTCATATTTATAATTATAATGATTATGATATGATATTGTTAATGATGAAATGACTTTGATAGAAATAATATGTTAGTGTATGCTTTAGAGCATCATGTGTATTTGTACTATACGTTTTCATTAATAAAGGCATTATTCATTATATAGTACAATGTTTTAAATGAACTTGTTTTACTTGGAGTATTAAACTATATATTGAAGTCCATGAT
>CANYBF010881358.1:0-19334 GCA_948192965.1 Dalechampia spathulata | reverse complement strand
TTCACTTGTGAATCCATTTGTTGTAATTGATTGTGATTATAGTTGAACCCTAAGTAAGAGACTTAGGAGAAAGTGGACATAGGCAAAGAGTTAGCCGAACCACTATAATCGCACGTGTTGCCATCTTCCGCGGGATTTCAATAAGCATGTCGAATTCATTGACAAGTGGGATACACACACATAATGAAAGAAAGAAGAATGACAAGAAATTTATTGGTATGATAGCTCAATTGGTAATGAGTTCCCAAATTAATTTGGTGTAAGGCATTTTTTTCTTCTTATTATAGTTTTTGGAATTTTAGAGATTTAAGAATTTTAAGAAAGAAGGCGGATATAGGAAAATTATAAGCGTTACTATGTTTTTGAAAGAAAGATTAATTTATATTATATTATATTATTTATTTATTAATATTTAGTTTTTTGGAGGACATTAATGTCAATATGAATTTTAAAGTTTAAAGTTATTGCTAACACTTTTCCTCCATAAGTTGGTTTCTTTATTTATTCATTTAATATTATTGCTATTTATTTTTTAAATGACATATTTATGGGTTAATATCTTACTAGGTCATTGAATTTTAGAATTCGTATCAAGTTGGTTATCAAGTTTCAAATTTTTTTTCTTTTTAGACAGTGTTTTTTTTTATTTTTATTCCACTAGGATGTCACAAGGAGATTTCAATCAAATTTATTGACATGGCACTCATGTCGTAATCAGTTATGGAATATGTATTTTATCAACATCGTATCAATATCCACGTCATCTTATTTTATATCAAAATGATCACTAAACTTTATTACTTATTTCAAAAAGATTAGTCATACTTTTATACAAAAATTTAATATAATGAAAAACTAAAAATTAATTTGTATATTCTCATATTTTTTAAATAATTACATTATTTGATTATTCATTTCAACATAATTAATAATTAAAATAAAAAGTTTCATCAAGCTTAACTTATTGTTTTATAAATAGCATTTTATGTGATATTTACAGTATTTTTCTTATAATTTAATCAACAATTTGCATTTATTTCTATATATGTGTCGAAAGATGTAGATTGCAAAATTTTTTTGGTAAATATTAAAAAGTACTTCACTTATTGTTTAATAAATAATATTTTATGTGCTATTTATCATATTTTTCTTATAATTTAATCAACAATTTAAATTTATTTCTGTATAAGCATTAAAAAATGTAGATTGCAAAAGCTTTTTGATAAATATTAAAAAAATTAGTCTAACAAACCCTTTCAATAGATGTTAACATAATATAATTAATACAATAAAATAAACATGTGTAATTATTTTTATCTAAAAGTATGCGTGAAATATGTGCTCTTAGTCATAAATTTTTAAAAGGAATTTTAAAAAAAAGTAAATCACATATTTTTATGAAAATTATTTCATTTTCAAATTAGATTAAAAAATATTTTTCATTATTTATATTTATATTTCATTAATTTTTCATCTACATTGTCACATCCTCATTTTTAGTACGTATTGCATAAATGTTTCGAGTGATGTGAATTATGTTTTATATGATTTTAATTATGATTATGACATGAAATTATGTGATATTAAAATAATATAGGAAAATATAAAAGATGTGTTAATTAATAAATGTCATGACCATGATGTGAAATAATTAGTGAATCCACTAAATGTCGATAAATCGATGGATATGATATCAATAATAATTGACATACGTATGTATGATTAATTTAGGCAATAAATTGAATGTACATATATTTGAACATTAAAATGTACATATGCATGTATGATTAGAATAATTAAATTAATGCATAAGAACTCGAATATGAAATGATACGTATAAGTATTTAAGGAATTAAAAATAAATTATAAGTGTATAATGAGTATACATAATTTAATAATTATATATGAATTAAGAAAGCGTATAAATAAATGAGATAAAGGAATAAATAATTTAATGAACGTACATGCATTCGTATATTAAAATATACGTATGAATGAAAAATGTAAGAAAATATAAATTTAAATGAAATTAAATATATTAAGAATATTTATGATGCCATAATTAAATATGATTAAAGAAATTGCATAATTAAATAATGCAATTGAAATCCCTGCGGAAATGGTAACACATGCGACCGTTTATAATGGTTCGACACTAACTCTTGCCTGTGTCCATTTCTCCTAAGTCTCAACTTAGGGTTCCACTAAAATCAATTCACTTGCAACAAAGGATTCCTCAAATGAATCCTAACCCAGTGTTTTTAGGCTTACATTCAACACTTTACAACAGTTAACCTCACAAACTCTTAATTACAAACTAATGAACCAAGCATTAATCACACACTAATCAACAATAATAAAACCTAACTCTTAGGTTGTGGAAATACAATCAATTGAGAATTTACACTTGCCAAAATAAAATAATACAAGTAAACTTGTTATTCTTAAAGATAGAAGCTCAAGGAATTAATTACTCTGTAAAACTAGTCGTTAGATTGAAAGATATGAAAGTTCTATATAAAAAAGAGTTCTATATAAAATCTTTCTACTAAGTCGCATACAACCGTACCAGACATGGTACACCCGTACCAATTTAAAAAGACACTTTAAAAAAATGAGAGGAAAATGAGGTACGACCGTACCACCATTGGAACGCCTGTACTAAAACATTTTTCCTGACAAACAATTTTCTTATGAGCAATCATACGGTCATACCCTCAATGGTACGCCCGTACCATAACAAGTTTACTGATAAACCAAATTCCTGTGAGCAATGGTATGCTCATACCAAGCTCAAGCAAACAATACTAAGTTGGTATGGTTAGCCATACGCCCGTACTAAGACACAAAGCAATTTAGCACGCCCATACCAATAACAAACACATACTTAAAAATGAAAATAACCTAAATTGACTCATACGTGACACACACATCAAAATTTTTGGTCTAACAATCTCCCCCTTTTTGATGTTGGCAATCAAGTTAAGTTCAATTTGCAAAAACATGTTTAAATGAAATTTTGATTTGAAAAATTTTAGAAATCTCCCCCTTTGTTTTAGAATTCATGTCATGAAATTACAAGTCATCAATCAAGCATAAAATAAAAGGAGAAAACATAGAAATCAGAGTAGAGAAACAATATAACATATGATCAGAGCAGTAAACAAAATCAAATGATCAGAGAAATATATATTATTATATAATCAACATAAATAGAATGATATAATCATAACATTATCCAATTCAGTTATAATCAGAGCAAATGATAATAAGCAATAATAGAAATAGATAAAATAAGATAATGAACTGAATAAACATCATATGATATATATAAACTCAAAAAGATGTTCAGTACAATGATAAAATCAAGACTAACATATAAAAATAAAATCACTAGCATCTCTACAATCCTAAATCCTAAAAATCATAAAACATCTCCTCCTTTGATAACATCAAAATGATAACTGAGGGTCTTGAGGAGGAGGATGATTCGATGGAGGAATAACAAAAGGATCCATCATGACACTGATGGTATGGAGAGTCTTAGAGATAGAACTCTGGAACTCTTGAAAGTCAGCAATGTGCTAAGCAAATCGCTGATCAATGGAAGCTGACTGTTGAGTGAGATGTCCAAGCTGCTGATCAATCTAGTCAAAGCATCACTCAAGAGCATCCAAACGATCAAGTCAAGTGATGATAACAATAAGCTACTGAGAAAAAGAATCAATAGAGGCATCAGCTGCTAAAGCAGTAGTGGAAGTGGCAGCTAGAGCGGTAGGATCAGGAAGAGTAGCAGATGAAGAAGATCCACCCGAGAAGTGACACTGTCATTTATGGTTAAGAGTCACCTGGCATGTGGCATTAGCGGAAGGATCTGAAGGGTCAAGCCACTCTGTATGTGTATCATATGGAAGTGGAAATTGTAAGCACTGATAGACCTCTATAACTCATTATTTGTAGAGAGAAACAATGTCATTGGAAAGGCCCAATGATTGAAGATGGTCGAGTCATTGGGAAATATACTTAGGGTGAATGCCTAACTCATCATCAGAAGTATAATCAAGGAGCATAGAGTGCCCAATGAATAACAAATCAAAATTAGCACCTTTTGGTCCAGGGGAGGGGTGAATAGGGGAAGGCATGCAGCTGCTGGCAGATGTGGTGAATGATAGGTCTAAATAGAATAGCCTTGCCAGGCTGCTTCTGAATGCTGACCTCATGGAAAGAGGTCTAAAGCCAGTATCCAGCCTGGATAGGGCTACCTGTGACCATGCAGTAAAAAAAATAAGGTAAGGGCTCGTGATAGTGTCATTAGACTCTGATCTCTTTAAAATAAGACAGGAGATCTGTTTATGATAGTAGAAAAGAGTAGAAGACTTAAGGCAAGATGCCTTTTGTCGAAAAGGGCGGAAAGAAGTGTCGAGGGTGATATCCCTCCAGAAGGAATTGCGATCAATGATCACAGATTTGGCATTTGAGATACCATCAGTATGAAATCCAAATAGACTATTAAAATCAGAGGTAAAAAGAGAATGATGTCTATGAAAAAGTCAAAAAGTGTAAGAAAAAGAGGTAGACAGAGAAAAAGTCTGTAGGAACTCTAGAGCTACAGACTGAATAAAATGGTTAGGTAAGAATGCAAAATTTGACCAACCTACATTGGTCAAATATCATAGAATGTCATCCTCTAATCTGGTCTATCGGAGAGTAGGATGAGACGTAAATTGAGAGTAAGAGAATACTTTCTCACTCAAAATGGAGGTCCTAACTACTAAAGTAGGGGTAGCACCACCACGAGGGCCAGAGCCTGCAATAACTGTGTGTTTGACTCTCTGTAAGGAAGAGGCATCATAATCACCAGGAGCAGACATGATGAAAAACAATGAAAAATGATTAATTTAGCTAAAAACATGATTTAAAAAAAATCGGTAGAATCTTAGTTAATTGTTGAAAAACTCAAAAAATGGTACCTGAATAGAAATTGATAAAATTTGACATAGAGTATCTAAACACAATCCTAAGCAATAAACTCGAAAGAACCTAGAGCTAAATCAATCTAGAATGATCAGAAAATCAAAATTAAAAATAGTGTTAAAAGGCAATGAAATAGTTAAAATTGAAATTTAAAAATGAAAGAATAAAAGAAAATCAAATCAAGAATGATAACTAGGATTGCGGGCAACAGAGTTTGGAGTGTTTTGAGACTAGTTTAAGAGGATTTGGCTGGGACTTAAGAGAGAAATTGAGAGAAAACTGAAGTTAGAATGTTAAAAATTAGTTTAAAAACTGATTTTGGAGTTGCGTACGAGCATACGTCCAAGGCGTATGGCGTTACAAGCAAAAAATGCCTTGAAATTTCATATCGTGTACAGGCATATAGGTGATGCGTATGGCCGTACCAACTGAAAATGTTTGGAATTCATCATCGCGTACGGGCGTACGAGGAAGGTGTACGGCCATACGAGAACTCTCAACCAAATATTTTAATTTTTGAAACAGGAAGCATATGGGCGTACAGAAAACGATATGACCATACCAAATTTTATTGAAAAATGCTGATGAAATGCATATGGGCATACCAATATTGGTACGGCCTTATGAGAGCTTGGATGAAAATCAGAATTTGAGTCATAAGTATCCGTACGGGTGTAAAGAAACAGGTACAGCCGTACGAGGACTAAAAATTAGAAAAATTTTGAAGAATTCTAAGAATTTTCTTGAAACTTTTTAAGTCCACCAAGTATACCTACTTCAAAAATGAACCATTTATTATTCTTAGCTCATGTTTAATGAAGTTTAAACATTCTTCACTAAGGGGTTTTGTAAAAATATCTGCCAATTGGTGAGTTGTATCAACAAATTCTAATACAACCTTCCATTTTTGTACATTATCACGTAGAAAATGATGCCTAATATCAATGTGCTTAGTCTTAGAATGTTGAATTGAATTCTTAGACAAATTTATAGCACTAGTATTATCACATTTAATGAAGGTGTAAGAAAAACACATATTGTAATATCTTAATTATTGTTGAATCCAAAGTACTTAAGTACAACAACAACCTGTAGATATATACTCAGATTCAGCAGTAGACAAGGATACACAATTTTGCTTCTTGCTAAACCACGAAACCAAATAATTACCTAAGAAATGACACGTACCACAGGTACTCTTCCTATCTATCACATTTCTAGCAAAATCAGCATCAGAATAGGCAGTCAAGTCAAATTAATCATTCTTTACATACCATAAGCCATAATGCATAGTTCCAATCAAGAATTTGAAAATACGTTTCACAGCACACAAATGCGATTCCCTAGGAGATGATTGAAATCTAACACACATATACACAGCAAACATAATATCAAGCCTAGAAGCAATTAGGTAAAGTAAAGTACCTATCATACCTCTATACTTCTTTTGATCCACATGCTTGCCACTTTCATCCAAGGAAAGCTTTGTAGTTGTGCTCATTGGAGTTTTGCTCGATTTTGCACCTACTAGTCTGAACTTCTTTAGCATTTCTTATGTGTACTTGACTTGATTGATGAAGATTCCATCTTCACATTGCTTGACTTGAAGTCCCAAGAAATATTTCAACTCTCCCATCATACTCATCTCAAATTCTCCCTACATACACTTAGAGAATTTCTTGCACAATTTCTCATTAGGAACACCAAATATGATATCATCCATGTAAATTTGAACAACCAAGATATCATATTTATAATGCTTAATGAAAAGTGTTGTGTTTGCTTTAGCTTTTTCCAAACCATGATCAATAAGAAAACTACTCAACCTATCATACCAAGCTCTAGGGGCTTGTTTAAGGTCGTATAAAGCTTTGGTAAGTTTGAAAACATGATTTGGAAATTCAAAATCTTTAAAACTAGGGGGTTATACAACATAAATTTCTTCATTTATAAAACCATTCAAAAATGCACTTTTCACATCCATTTGAAAAAGTTTAAAGTTCATATGAGATGCATATGCCAATAATATTCAAATAACTTCTATTCTAGCTACCAGTGCAAAGGTTTCATCAAAATCTATTCCTTCTTCTTGATAATACTCTTGTGCCACTAACCTAGCTTTATTCCTAGTTATGACACCACTTTCATCAAGCTTATTCCTAAACACCCATCTAGTTCTTATAACAAATGCATCTCTAGGTTTAGGTACTAAGGTCCATACATTATTTCTATCAAATTGATTTAGTTCATCCTGTATAGGTAACACCCAAATTTAATCATTTAAGGCTTCATTCACATTCTTAGGTTCAATCTAAGAAATGAAAGCAAGGTTGTTATGAATATCTTTAAATTTAGAATGAGTTGTTACCCCTTTTAATGTTTCACCTATGATTTGCTCCTTTGAGTGTCCTTTCAGAAAGTTCCACTCCTTTGGAAGATCATGCTCAATTTGAGTTGCAGCTAGGTGAGAAGGAAGATCATTTACTTCTTCCTTATCAACATCTTTAGATGTAGCTTCTTGTTGATGTTCTTGTTCTTCACTTTATTTCAATAGAATTCCTATATCATCATCAATAATGTCCTTTCTTGGACTAAAAGAGTTAGTTTCATAAAAAATAACATGCATAGATTATTCTGTAACCAAAGAATGTTTGTTGAACACCCTATATGATTTGCTAGATGTTGCATATCCTAAAAACAAACCTTCATGAGTTTTTGAGTCAAATTTTCCAAGGTTATCCTTGGTGTTTAAAATATAGCACTTGTATCTGAATACTCTAAAATACAAAATTCTTGGTTTTCTAACATTCCATAGCTCATAAGGGGTTTTGTTTAAAATTGGTCTTAAATAAACTTGATTTGTAACATAACAAGTGGTATTGACCACTTCAGCCCAAAAGTAGGATGGTAATTGATCCTCACTAAGCATTGTACGTGCCATGTCATAAAGAGTTTCATTTTTCCTTTCAACTACCCCATTTTGTTGAGGCATTCTATGAGATGAAAAGTTATGATGAATGCCATGCAATTCATAAAATGATTTGAAATTTTCATTTTGAAACTCTTTTCCATGATCACTTAATATTGAGGAAATGTAATAACCTTTTCATTTTGCATTCTTTTTGTTAAATTTTGAAAGGCATTAAATGCATCATCTTTATGAGCTAAGAATGAAGTCCAAGTAAACCTCAAATAATCATTAACAACAACAAGTTCATAATGCATACCACTTAGAGTAGCTACTCTAATTGGTCCAAATAAATCTATATGCAACAATTGAAGAGGTTTGGAAGAAGTTACCTTATTTTTCACCTTAAATGAGGACTTTACCTGTTTTCCCATTTAGCAAGCTTCACAAACCTTGTCCTTTACAAATTTGATCTTTAGAAGTCCTACCATATGTTCATTCTTCCTGAGATCACTAATGCATTCAAAGCTAGCATGTCCAAGCCGTCTATGCCAAAGCCATGAATCCTCACTTATAGAAACAAGACACTTCACATTTTTATTAGGAATAGAATTTAAATCAATCATGTAAATATTTTCTATTCTATCTCCTTGAAAGACTAGCTTATCATCACTAATCCTATAAACAAAAGAGCCTTTTGGATCAAACACAACTTTAAAACCATTATCATATAATTGACTAATACTAAGCAAGTTATGTTTTAGTTCTTCTACTAACAAAACTTTGTTAATGGAAATTTTAGAATCCTTATTGACCTTAACAATTCCAATAACTTTACCTTTTGTGTTATCCCTAAAGGTGACATTGCCTCCCTCATATTCTTTAAGGTTTGAGAAGAGGCTTGAATTGCCAGTCATATGTCTTAAGCATCCACTATCAAGGTACCATTTATTTTCACTAATCTTAGATCTCAAGCATACCTATTAAACACAAATGCATTTACTTCTTTCTAGGTACCCAAATGTATTTAGGTCCTTAGGGGTTAGTAGCATTTATATCATTATTCCAATGCATTTTCCTAATAAAACATCTATTGGTTGTATGCCTCTTCTTATTGCAATAATGGCATATGACATTCTTAAATCTAGAATGATTATGTACAAATTTCCTTTTGGATGTATGAGAATGATTATGATTGCATGAACATGAACAATGATGTACCTTATTAGCATGCATTTTGTTTGCTTTAGGATTAGCATTTTTCTTTTTAATATCCTTTGTTTTTTACGTTAAAGTAGAGGCTTTGACAAAAATCATGCTTTTAAAGGTGTAGGAGGAGTTTTGATTAGATCCAATACCCTCTTTCTTACCACTAAGTTTTTGGTGTTTCAAAATAGAATTGATTTTAACACCACCTTGTTTAAATCTAGAAAGGTTGTCTTTCAAGAAATCCATTTCTTTCAAAATCTTAGCATTTTCATCCTTTAAGAACTTATTATCCTTTTCAAGATTTACAAGTCAAGTCGTACAAGAATCACATTCATTTTGTAAAATGATTTTCTCTTTTGAAATGGATGCATGCTTACTTCTAAGTAATTTATGCTTCTTAACTAAGTCTTCATACTTATTTAAAAGTTATTCTAATGCACCACAATCATCATCATTATCAAGTTCATCATTACTATAATAAGATTGAGATGATGTGGTTACTTCATCGTTTTCTTCATCATCCAAGAATGCCATTAAGCAAATATTAGTTGCTCCTTCATCACCGGACACCTTCTCTTTTCATTCACTATCATCATCCCACGTAGCCTTCAATGCCTTATTTTTAAAAGGCTTGGATGGTTTATTGATGTGAGGACATTCATTCCTCATGTGTTCTAGCTTATTGCATTCATATCAAACAGTTTGATTCCTTTGAAAGTTATCCCTTTGGTTCAAGTCCTTTCTTTGCTAGAATGGCTTCTTGCAATCCTTTTTAAGCTTCTTCTTCTTCATAAGAAAATTCTTGACACGTTTGGAGAAAAGGGCCACTTCATCATCAATGTCCCCTTCACTTGTGGAAGAGGCATCTTCTTCTTTTGAAGCCTTAAGTGCAATCCCTCTCTGCTTGTCTTCCTCAACTCCTTGTTTTAATGTAATCTTATGTGTAAGGAGTTTCCCTAGAAGTACATTGGTTGATAAGACATAAGTCATTGGCTTCTTCAATGGATGTCACTCTAGATTCCAAATTCTTCTTAGGTAGCACCCATAAGATTTTATTGTTGATGTATTCTCTTTGATACATCTTACCAAGCTTTATTAGGCCATTTGTGATTACCATGAGTTAATTGTATATTTTTAAAATCAACTCATTTGCCTTCATTATGAACAGCTCATATTGATATGTCAAGAGTTGGATGTTCTTGTTTCGAACTTGATTAGTTCCTTCATGATGAGTCTCCAAAGCAGTCCATATTTGCTTTGCTATGACACAATGTGATACTCGACCATATTCCTCATGACTTATAGCACAATACAGTATATTCATCACCTTTTTATTTCAAAAGTTTACTTTCAATTGTTCCCTGGTCTATTCTTCTGTAGCTTTAAGAGAAACAACACCGTCAATTGTAATTGTAAGAGGTAATAACTCATTCACCATCAAGTCAAACAATTCAATTCCATCGCTGTCCAAGAAAACTTCCATTTGTTGCTTCCAATATGGATAATCAGTTCCATCTAAGAAGGGGGGTCTTATAAATGATTGATTTTCACTAGTTACTATATGATCTTTTGCTCTAGAATTTTACTTCTAATGCTAATGAGCACCAAATTCTCTTATACTAAATGAAATCCCTATGGAAATCAATTTTACTTCTAATACTAATGAGCACCAAATTTTACTTCTAATGCTAATGAGCACCAAATTTTACTTCTAATGCTAATGCTAACTCTTACCTACATCCACTTCTCCTAAGTCTTAACTAAGGGTTCCACTAAAATCAATTCAATTACAACAAAGGATTCCTTAAATGAATCCTAACTCCAGTTTTTTTAGGCTCACACTCAAACCTTTACAATAATCAACCTCATAAACTCTTAATTACAAACTGATGCACCAAGCATCAATCACACACCAATCCACAATAATAAAAACCTAACTCTTAGGTTACGAAAATATAATTAATTGAGAGTTTACACTTGCTAAAATACAATAATACAAGTAAACTTACTTGTTCTTAAAGACAGAAGATCAAGGAATTAATTACTCTGTAAAACTAGCTATTAGATTGAAAGATATGAAAGTTATATATAAAAAAGAGCCATTAGAAAGGGTTTAAAACCTTTCTGCTAAGTTGTGTATGGTCATAATAGACATGGTACACCTGTACCGATTTAAAAAGATACTTTAGAAAAATGAGAGGGAAATGAGGTACAACCGTACCACTATTGGTACGCCCGTACCAAAACATTTTTCCTGATAAACAATTTTCCTGCGAGCAACTGTACAATCGTACCCTCAATGGTACGCCCATACCATAATAGGTTAATGACAAACCAAATTCCTGCGAGCAACGATACGCTCATACCACTCAATGGTACGCCCGTACTAAGCTCAAGTAAACAATACTAAGTTGGTACGACTAGCCATACGCCTGTACCAAGACACAAAGCAATTTAGTACACCCATACCAAGATAGGTACACCCGTACCAATCACAAACACATACTTAAAAATGGCAAATAACTTAAATTGACTCACACGTTACACATACATAAAAATTCTAGGTTTGACAGCAATTATGATGAATATAAATATATATATATATATATATGAATTAATGTGTAAGGAATGTATAAATGTAAGTATAATGTAGTATTTAAATATATATTGGAATAAATAAAATGAATTATAATAATAGAATGAATAAAATATTATAATATATATATATATATATTATGAAATAGAAATAAGGAAATGAGATATTGAATTTAATAATGTAAATAAAAGAAGAAAATTAAAAATAAATAATTATATGGATAATATATGAATGGGATTTGAAAATAATGTATGTTATTAGGTATGGGGCATTGTGTTAGTGGAGGATTATTTTATTTGGGTATTGGAAGTTGTAAAAGGTGGTATGGGAAGTAGTGTTAGTGGATGGAGAGAGAAAAATAAAATGGTATTTTATTAGTTAGTGGAAAAAGATGGAGGATTTTTAATATAAAATAATGTGTATGGGAGTATGTATAAGGTATAGAAATACATATAAAGGAGTGTTGATTGGTGAATTTTAAATTATATATGTATAATTATACGTATTTGAGGGTGCATTGGGCTTAGGATGGACTTGCGCTAGGCATATCCTTATTTTATACATTTTATTCTTTCATTTAGAGATAATACTCCACTTTTTCTTCCATTTTCTCCTTTTGGCCGAGCCAAACTCCTTCCTCCTCCATCTTCATCTTCTTTTCTTCATTTTATCTTCTTTCCTACACTTTTCTTTCTTTACTTTTCATAGAAAAAAACCAAAACCTACACTCTTCATCTTGCATTTTCTCTTCAAACTTCACAAAGAACATAAGAACTATGCATTTAGCTTATGATAGGATGAAGCATCTTCTTTTTTATGGTGTTTTGGGAAGAAACTGAAACTCTTTCTCCATGGAAGCCTAAAAACCGCAATATGTTTCTTTATTTTTCACTTTGATCTTCAAGTATATGATTAAATCTACATGTATGCTTTCATATTAGGCTAAAATCTTTTCTTTTCCATTTTGTTCTTATAAAGGCAAAAACATTTATTCCTTGTTCTTCAAGTTTAAAGTTCTAAACCACTAAATCCATGAGTCCTTGAACAAATTGCAACATTCAAAGCTCTTAATCTTATTTTTCTTTGATAGATCTAAGCTCTAAGGGCATGCATGTGAGTATGGTCATGGAAAGCAACTTAACAAGTGTTAAATATGGTATTGATGAGTAAATCTTGTTAGATTGGGGTTAGATCTTTAAGATTTATGCATTTTTGAGTATATATACGCTTTGGCTGAAATATTTATATATGTTTAATGAAATGATCAAATGGTTTTGGGTGGATTCATGTATTGGTTGAATTATTTAAGGATAAATTTAGTAGTTTTAGTTGTTGGTTTGAAGGTTAGATTATTAGTGATGTAAAATGAAAGAATATAGTGGATTGCGGTGTGTGTGTGTGTGTGGTGTTGGTGTTTTTGCTTTGCTTGGCCGAAATCTCCTTGATAATTGTGTGCATGTTGATTAATTTGCTTGCATGATTAAGTGAAGTTAATGAAATCATAAGAAAAACATTTTAAAAGTCATATAAATTCAAGTTAAAAGATGATTGATTAATGATATAAGGTTGATCTTTACATTAAGTTTTATGATTTAAATTTGTGGAAAAATGTATTATTAATGATGGTTTAATTATATGGCTTAAAAATTGATAAAATTTTGAAGCAACTTGATGAATAAAGATAAGGTATTTGGCATTTTCTTTGATATTAAGCTTAAAATATATTTTAATATGTTAAATGGAGAAATAATGAAGTATGTGACCATAATAAAGTTAAAGGCTTAATTAATTAATAAATTAAATATGGTTAGTGGATAATAATTGATGCATGGGGTCATGTGATTTATGAGGACTTAAATGATTAAATTGTTAAGTATATTAAATATTCCTTAAAAGAATATTAAGTTAATTTATTAACAAAATAAAATTGTTTATGTGAAAATAATATTAGATAAATGAAATGAAATTTGAAAGTGAATTGGAGTATATGTTGACTTGTAGCTTATGAAGTATATTAATTAATTTTATGACTTGTATATTAATGAAAAAGGCTTAAGAATATATTTTTAAATGATTAAGTGAATGATGATAGAAGCATATGGGTATGATATGATTAAAGGCATAATTGATTAATTAATTAATTAAAATAAGTGTTTTTATGAAGCTTAATGAGTTAATTAATAATTGGTATGAAATTTATTTAAGTTAATAAAAATGAAAGATAATAATGAAGTTTAATGAATAAAGGTATATGGTATTTAAGGTGTTAAATTATATAAATGAACTAAATAATTTATGGAAAAAGTTAAGACATATAGTATGGTTAAATGAAAATAATTTAATAGAGTGAAATGTTAAGTGGCTATGATATATGAAATATTCATATAAAAATAAATGTTTGAATAAGTATATTAAGACATGTGAATATTATAAGTTTTATGAATTTTATTATTTAAATGATTAGATAACAGTAATATTAGAGGGATAAGAATAAAAGATATATGATGATAATTAAACAATTATTGAATAAGTTTTAAATAAAAGTATAAGATGTTATTGAATTAAGTTTATTAATATGTTTTTTTTAAAATAATATGAGTCTATGGAATTAGTAATTAATGAGATAAGTAAGGATGAAATTAAAAAGGTATGTTAAAAGAAGATAGAAGAGGATATGTTAATATAATTTTAAATAAGTTATTGAATTCTATTAAGAAATAACAGAATTATATGAATAAAATATTATTAAGAGATTAATACAAGTATAATGCTTTTAAATGTCAAATGTATTTGTGTATTATTTTATATTACAGTAAGAATAAAAAAATAATAATCTTTATGTCAATGAAAGAAGTTTTATACTTATAAATTAAATGATGGAAAATTAAATAAAGTATAATTTTCAATAGTATAAAAACCATATTAATTGATGTTATGATAAGTAAGTGTTATGAAATTATAAGTAATTAACAGTTATATAGTGGTATGTGATTTCAAATATGAAAAATAAATGATTAATGAACGAATTAAATTTATTAATTAAAGATGAATATTTAATTTATGATTTATATGATTTAGAGGGAAATCAACATATTCCACCGAGGGAATTGAATTAAGGAATGAAAAATTAGGTTTGTGCTATTTATTTGTTGATGCCTTAATATTGGATCAGCAAGTAAGTATGAACTTACCTTAATAGTAACATATTATTGCATGTTTTATTTTATGCATTTATTTCATTATATATATGAGTGATCAAGATATATTATGTATTTTATTAGGAATATTATACAAATTATTTAATAAGGATGATGATGTAAGTACATGATTATAGAGAAGATATATGAAGTATATCTTCTTATTTAATATGTCATTATATTACAATGACTAGATATGGATGATATGTTAGTATAATTACAAAGGAAGAAGCTGACATTATATGATAACCTTAAAAACGTTGATTATTAAGCTCATATTTATAGAGTTATTACATGATGAGTATTTGTTCTATTAGGATGCTATAATAATACATAGATGAATGATAATACGTTAACATATTATGAAAGGAAATAAATGATGTATTATGATATTATGATTTATCAATTAAGATTAACATATTTTGAATTATGAATATTATGATTTGTTGAATCTTTGATGAAGGATATGATTATCCTTATATATATTCAATGATATTGATAGTATAAAATAAATTATGAATGGTATTAAACTATGATGTTTCTATATATTCAACATGATAGTCAAACATATTAAATACATATCAGGTAATGAATTACATAAGTTAGAAGGTATAATATTGAGATAGTTTAAAGATGTGATAAAATGAGGAAGTAAGGAACAAAATATTTCTAAGGATATAAGAAGTAAGTTTATGGGGTATAGTATCCTAAAGGTATCAGAGATTGATAAATAATTATAAAATAGTAGTGAACAAGTTATATTATTTATAGTTTAGAATTATATTAAAATGAGGTGTTATACCTATGATGTGCTATGATTGGTATGAATAGTTAATTATGATTGATAGTTGATGGTGATAATATCATGACCTATTAATCAAGGTCAATGATCGATAATTTAATATTCTTATGTTTTGAGATGTTTTTGCTTATATTTAATGACAATGAATATATGAGATGGATGATGAATGATTTAGATAAAGTATGGAATAGATGATGCATGATATAATATTAAGATGCTTATACTTATATTTTTGCTATAGCATCATGGCATAATGCATGTATATCATGTCATGAAACATCAATGATCATATTCATAATCATGACATGACATGGAGAAATAAGGAAGGAGGAAAATGAGTGAAAGTGAGGAAATGATAAATGGAAAGGGTACTTGGGCAATATGAAATGAATTCCTATGGGAAATGAATGAAAAGGAAAATAAAATGAAAGCAATGAAATGATTGTGAAATGGGATCCAGTTTGTTGAACTATAATAATGATATGAAATGAAAAGAAAGACCCAGTACCAGCGCACATATGAAATGGCTCAGTATGTGAAAGGGCAAATGAAATGAAATGTTACAAGAAAATAAGAGGGAGAATGCATAGCATGAATGCATTCTCATACATGATCATTATTATTCATTTATCATGAAAGTACAGAGAATGGTAATGATGAAAGTACTACAAGTGCATATGAATAATGTTACAAAAATATGATGATTTCTACATGGTATGTTATTAAAGAGAGAATGCAGAAAATGAGCATTCCCATAATGATGATGAAATGAATTGATACGGGAAACAAATGAGAGGACATAGCAAATTGACATTTATATTACATACCATATTGCATTGTTACATAATAATTCAAATATAATGATTGGAGCTTATGCTTAAGAGTATGAATGATTATCATGGTGGAATGATGAATGCACAATAATCATGTTTATATAGATATGTATTGTCACATCCGCACACACATAGCTTAGGCATTTTTATAATGGCATTGCATGATATATGAATTTTTGATGAATTTAGATTGTTATTTTAGAAGTGTTAATGGTATGATTATTTAAGTTGGTAAATTAGTATGCTTGACTATTTTAATGAAAGACTTGATATGTTAAGTGTAGTGGTTAGTGAATAGAAGATTTTATTATGTTAGGATGAAATGTTAATATATTTAGACGCATTAAGTTTAATTAATTATGTGGGCGATTTAACTAATAAGATGTAATGTTATCTTATTTGAATTATTAAGTATTTGAATTATTTTATTTTAGAAGATTAATATTAATTAAGTAGATTATGCTTAATTATTTTGGTAAATATTAATATTTTATTATTAATATTGTTGATACTAATTAAGAAAATTAATTATTTTATTATTATATATTATTTATTTTTGTTACGTGTTAATTAAATAGGTATTTAATTCGTTATAATATTTTGTTAGAAAGGAATTTGATAGATTACTTAATTACTTTAATTAGTTGAATAATAAGATTAATGTTATTGAATTTAATTTGGTGAAGTCTTTTATTGAGTAATATATATATAGTTATGTTAATAGACCTTATATCTTATAACAATTATTCAATTAATTAATAATTAATATGTAGGTGGTACTTTTGTTATAATAATGATATTAAACTATATGTTTTATTAATTAAAGTGGCATTAACGTAATATGTCTAGGCTAATTAGGACATTATTGGTTTTTAATGGTGGGTTGTTCGGCAGAATTGGGGGGGGGGTTGTAAATATGGGTAGTGGCAGATAATTTAATTATCTTTTGGTTAAAAGAAGGTGGGATAAGACGTATAGCATGCAACAACTGATGGTTTTTCATTTTCTTTCCAGTTGGAAGTTGCCTCTTCTTTCTTCTTCGTCCTTTCTCCATTTCCTTCCTACCGAAAACCATTTACTGCCTCTTTCTATTCTACCCGCATTTCTCCATTATCTTCTCACTGTATAGTAAGGATTCTGTTTGTTTTATTTTGATTCTTAAGAAGCTGCTGTTTGCTTGTGCTCTTTTGGGTGTCTCGATGATATGGGGTCTTGTTCTCCTCTATATTCTTTTGATCTGGTAATGCCGGTTAGGGAGCGAGGCATGCATGCATGTTTGGGAGTGCTTTAGTGTTAGTTGCGGGTGATATCTTGTGAGGGAAAGAGTAGGTGGCAGTCAACATTTGTGAAAAATAGCTTCTCCATTGCGTGTGTCCATATTTCTTCCTTGGGATTCTTGTTGATCTTTTGGCTGTTGAGGATTAGTTGTTATGCCTTGCGGTTGTGAGTGTTGATCGGGTTGTTGTCCTCTTAATGATTATTGTTGCTTAGATCGGTTGAGGTTGGATGAGCCATGCATGCACGTTATTCTGTAGTATGATTTTATCTTGAGTTGCTGCTTGTGGTTTATTAAGAGGGTAAGGTAGGTTCTTTGGTTGTTTGGTTTTTGTTAAACTAGAGCTGCTTGTGAATGCTGGTTCACACTATTCTTCTTTCCTTTCTTGTATCTTGTATATTGATTTTGGTGACTATTTTTGTGGTTGATTATGGCAGGTTTTATATGAGATGTTCTGATGATATTAATTGGGTTGATTGGTACATGTTCCGGGTTTTATTTTGATAAGGGTTCGGCTTGATGAAGAAGGCAGGTTATGCAATAGTTGGATGGTAGGTAGCGATTAGTTTGTGTTGCATGAAATGGTTGTTATTGTGATGGTTTACTGATCTCGTTGCATATTTTTCCTGGGTCTTGAGTTTTGTGTGGTCCTCTTGATCCTTGACTTGGTTCTTGATTGGTTGAGGGTCTTTCTTTAGAGTATGAGTCTTATATGTAAGAGTTGGTTTTGGTTAATGTTTATATGCGTATTGTGGGTGGTCAATGTAAGTTGGTATCAATTTTATTTGTAAGGTGGATTGTTTGCTGTTTAGTGATGTTAATGCATTTCCTGCGAAAAATATAATATATATATATATATGTGTCGCACCCTAATTTTGGACCGGCCTTGGTTCGGATCGATTCCGAGTTGATTCCGGGCCATTTAGGGTTATTTCGGACTGTCTGGAGCCCTTTCGGACCAGGCTAGGCCCGTTTAGGGTTCCATTTGGCACTCTTGGGAGGATATGCGATCGCATATGTCCCATGACACTCCGCATATGAACATGTGCGTTCGTATATGTTTCATTACAAAACATGTGCGATCGAACATGTCCCCGAGGGCAGACTTGATTTAGCCCTAATCTGCCATTTGGCTTAAGGACCAGAATTTGAAGCGAAACCCTAGACTTCCTAGGCAGTCGTCAGCAATAAAAACGTGATTTGACACATCCAAAACACCAACTTTGATTGATCTAAGCCTTAGGATTAATTAAAACGCATTAAATCACTTAGAATTAGGTGGTTTAACATCCTAAACTTGGATTCGGGCGGATTGGATTGCTATTCTCTTTCCTAACATTTTGGAGAATCTACAAGAGGTAAATCAATTCACCTTCTTATTAATTTTGTATTGTTTAATTGTCATAACATGATTCTAATTGTTATTTGATGCTATTTGTGATTTATGCATGAAATTGATTGAAAACTGATTTGTTTTTAATGATTTCCGTCTTGTTTTAACATGTTTTGATTGTTTTAAATTCGCATTGGTTTTCATGC
>CANYBF010881190.1:0-22172 GCA_948192965.1 Dalechampia spathulata | reverse complement strand
TCATCGATGAATACCACTACAAACTGATCCAAATAATCTGCAAACACTATATTCATCAGAGCCATAAATGTTGCTGGCGCGTTAGTCAATCCAAACGGCATTACTAAGAATTCATAATGCCCATACCGAGTACGGAATGCTATTTTGGCTACACTGCCCTCCTTAACTCAAAGTTGATGATACCCTGATCTCAAATCAATCTTCGAAAACACTGCAGCATCTTTTAACTGATCAAACAAATCATCAATACGTGGTAACGGATACCTGTTCTTAATGGTTACCTTGTTAAGCTGCCGGTAATCAACACACATCCGCATCGTCCCATCTTTCTTCTTAACAAATAACACTGGTGTGCCTCACGGTGAGATACTTGGTCTGATGAAACCTTTCTCAAGCAGTTCTTGCAACTGTACTTTTAGTTCCCTCAATTCTAATGGGGCCATTCTATAAGGCGTAATGGAAATGGGTTATGTACCTGGTAGCACCTCTATCTCAAACTCGACCTCTCGTTCTGGTGGTAACTCTGGTAGTTCTGTAGGAAATACATCCGGATAGTCACAAACGGTGGGAATGTCTAACAACTGAACCTCCTTCTGTCTGATATCTGTTACATGTGCAAGGATTACTTCACAATCATGTGCTATCAATCGATGTGCTGTCACTGCCGAAATCAACCTTGCTGTTACAGACAGCACATTTCCCCGTATTGCTTCCGTTCTCTAATGTGGATGCTATAGGGTTATAGTCTTCTGGTGACAATCCATCACTACTCTGTACCATGCTAACCACTCCATACCCAAAATAACATCAAAATCCCTAAACGGCATCTCAACTAAATCAGATGGGTAACACACACCATGTATATCCAAAGGACACTATCTCAACACCCTATCCACTCTTACATTCTTACCTAATGGACTCGACACGAATAGCTCATATCCTAACTCCTCACTATTCATCTCAAGCAATCGAGCAAACTCTGTATTAATGTATGAATGCAAAGAACCCAGATCAAATAACACTAATGCCTCATGATTAGAGATAAAGACATTACCAATCATAACATTAGAGGTATGTTACTTGTCCTGCTCAACCAAATTATACACTCGGGTCGGAATACCAACTGCTTGGTTCACGGACTCTTGGCTCGTTCCTCGACTCCCACTATCACGGCCTCCTCTGCCTCTTCCTCTGCCTCTCTCTGTGCTTTGGGAACCACCCGAACCCAATCTCACATTCAGGCTCTGTTGCTGATATGAACCACCCTCTGATACAGTATGCACCGGAATATTATCACGGGTAGGACACTCTCTAGCATAGTGCCCAGCCTGGCCACAATGATAACACAAATCTGACCCCATCTGGCAAGCCCCGTGATGTGTTCGGCCATAAGTGCGACATGCCATCAATCCAGACCCTGTACTGCCACTGCCACTAGAGTAAGTAGGTCTCCCACTCTGTATCCGTCGAGGTGTTGGCGGTCGTACCCCTACTGGTCGTGGAAAAAATAGACCTCTGAATTTTCCCCTCTTCGGGGATCCCGATGAAGAACTCGGCTCTCGAAACGGTCTCCTCACCACTTCTTGCCTCCTTTGCCCTTTTTGTAGAATTCGTTCCTGATTCAATGCATTGGCCATCAAAACTGAGAAGTCATCATAGTTAAAGCCATGAACCAATGCTCTAATCCGGAGATCCAAACCCTGTTTGAACCTCTTACACCGCTCTCACCCGGAAGTCAGAATATTAGTGGCATAATAAGCTAACCTCGTGAATTCCCTCTCATCTTCTGCCACTGTCATATTCCCCTGTGTCAGATTCAAAAACTCATGCAGTTTCTGATCCATATAGGCTGTCGGCACATATTTCTATCGGAACTCTATCACACCCGGCCCATACCTAGGAGGACATGCTCCCGTGACACAGACAGCGGCCCTCAGAGAAAGACCAGTGCCTGCACCACCAAGGATGCATCGTATAGACATCATATGGGGACACGTCTCTAAGCGTAATGGTGGTCGTGCGATGGAAACAATGTGATGTGCAAACATACCCTGGATAACTTAACATACACTCAAGCAACATATACTAACAGGCCATACAGTATTTCATATGTACAAACCTGTAACACAATATGTGAGTGTGTACATAACACCACCAAAAGCAATACAATAAATACATGACTACTACCACCCTAGCTACACAACCAAAAGGGGATCAGAGTATACTGCAGAAGTCCCGTACTAAATCGAGATCAGTTCGTCTCAGCTGACAACCTCTAATCCTTCTCAGACCGTTCACCCGTGGGCTCTGAACCTACGTTCATCAAATGATAAACGCTGAGATAAACTCAGTGGTGCTAGAACACATATAAACAATCATGAAACATATATCAATTCATCATAAACATCATAACAGGGCATTACAATCCTAACATCTTATGCAATGCAATGCAAATGCTCCTACCTTTCCTCCTCATCCTTCTTTTCACTTATTTACTCTTGTTTTCCTGTAATTGTGCACATTCCTTTTGCACACGCTGGATCCCGATAGGTACCGATACTCATCTCCCGTAGGAGGCCATAAAACTGTAGAGTGCTCTGCACTCGATCCTACTATAGGTCTCGAGACTCATCTCCCTTCTCAGGAGGTCATATATCTAATGATTCCTGAAGAAATTCCATTCATTATTGATCCAGTGTGCCCAGAGCTGAGCTCTGCCCTCATTTCTCATTTTCTTTTCACTCTTTTCCCCTTCATCCGTCATCATGATGCATGTTCTCATCTCACTTACACAAATACCCCTTGAACTAAAAAAATGGGGCATTTAACATATCATTAAGCAAGGAAAATATAACATCCCAAGCATTGAAATAAACAACCATTACATATCATAGCAAAATGAGATCATACGCATCCAAATCATAAGCCTAGACTTCATTCAAGTTCTAAGGCAGCAACCATAAGCCAAAAAGTGGCAAAAGACATCAAACTAGCACTAACCTAGAAATCAAGCTACTTCTAGCTCAAGCCGGTGATCTTGTCTCTACTCGTGTCTAGCTTCTATCATGCATTCTCGGACGTTAGGAATACTTAGGATTGCTAAAAGGGATTTTTGGTAGGGTTTAAGGGTGTTTTAACTTAAGAAAAGGGAAAGAAAACTAAGGAAAACCGTCTGTTTTAACCCTTAAAAAGTCAATTAAAAGTCACGTACGGCCGTACGGATATTGGTACACCCGTACCGACCTAAAACTTCTGACAAACCCAATTTCTTGCGAGCAACGGTACACTCGTACCCCATTTGGTACACCCATACGTACTCGATGTTACTGACAAACTTAAATTCCTGCGAGCTCGCGTCTGGCCGTACCGCCCTTTGGTACGCCCGTACGCCCTCCAGGACCTAAAATCCCTGTAATCTCCTATCTCGTACGACCGTACGACCCTTCCGTATACCCGTACCACATCCTAAAATCCTATCTATGCCTTTTGGCAAGCCTAAAATCCTCCATAACTGTCCCAAACTCCCTCGTGAACCCTAAACACACTTCCAAAGCATACCAAGTCACATATACACGCCGTCCCTCATCCAACCGAGAAGAGACACTCCTCAATAAGGTGACGACACATAAGTCAAGCAAATAAACACGTATAGCACAATTCACAGAAATGCATTCACAACACCATTAAGGCACATTCATTCATATAACATACCTCATTCAATCCTACCATTCATCTACACATTCATGCATATAAATGCATAACTCCTAGGGTCTCTAATGTGGGTGTAACAAACTCTTTCTAAAATTAGCCCATGTAAGTACCAGAGGATCAAGCCATGTCTCAGCCACATACGGGTCAATTGTCCCAATAAAATCCGTAGCCCCATATGCCTTTAACTTCTTAAAATCAAGTTTGTATTCTTCTTTTGGTTCGGGAGGAGGTGGAGGTGGTGCTGGGGTTCCAGGTAACATCTGACCCTGTGCTCGCATAAACTGTACAAACTGAGCAAAATGCACTGCCATTGGATCAGCTACTGAAGCATCCACCCTATCACCTTATGGTGCCCTCACACTCGGCCCAGCCTGTTCCTCCTGACGAGGTTGTCTTCCACTCACATTACCTGTCTCAGATGACCTTTCTTGGGGATTAAAGTTACCCCCTTCTTCTTCACCCACAATAATAGCTCTGTACGTCATAGCACCAAATCTGTGACACAGTAGACAAAAACATAACCCTAATAGTCAGTAATGGTACGGACTGGCAACTCCTCAAGTGTAGCTTCCTAGACATAGGTAGTAGTCCTAATAAACCCTTATGAAATCCAGCGAGCTAAACCATAGCTCTGATACCACTTTAACATGTCACACCCGACCCATACCCAGGAGGACATGCTCCCGTAGCACAGACAGCGGCCCCCAGAAGAAGACCAATGCCTATACCATAAAGGATGCATCATGGAAACGTCGTATGGGGACACACTTTAAGCTTAATGGTGGTAGTGCAACAAAACATCGTGATATGCAAATAACCCTGGAAAAATTCAACATACACTCAAGTAACATACAATAACAGGTAATTCCGTATCTCATATATATAAGACCTGTTATACAATACGTGAGTGCATACATAATACCACCAAAGCTATACAATATAAACATAGCCACTACCACACTAGCTACACAGTCAAAAAGGAGCCGGAGTATACCTCAGAAGTCCCGTACCAAGTCGAGATCCGTCTGTCTCAGCTGACGACCTCTAATCCTTCTCTGTACGCTCACCCGCGGGCTCTGAACCTACGTTCATCAAATGACAAATGCTGAGATAAACTCAGTGGTGTTAGAAATACATATAAACAGTCATGCAACATATAACAATTCATCATAAACATCATATCAGAACATTTCAATCCTAGCATCTTATGTAATGCAAATGTAAATGCTCCTGACATTCTCCCTCATCCTTCTTTCTCTCATTCACTCTTATTTTCCTATAAATGTGCACATTCCTTTCGAACATACTGGGTCCCGATAGGTACCGATACTCATCTCTCGTAGGAGGCCATTTAACTGTGGAGTGCTCTACACTCAATCCTACTATAGGTCTCGAGACTCATCTCCCTTCTCAGGAGGTCATATATCTAATGATTCCCGAAGGAATTCCATCATCATATATTGACCCAGTATGCCCAAAGCAGAGCTCTACCCTCATTTCTCATTTTCTTTTCTCTCTTTCTCCATTCATCATTCATTTCCATGCATGTCAGCATGTCATTACCATAAATTCATCTTACCATCAAGCAAAGAAAATATCGTTCCAAGCATCAGAATAGCGATCATCCACAATTCACATCAAAATGATACTATATATATCACAAGAACATGCCTCGACTTAATTCAAGTCACTCGGTAATAGCAATAAACCAAAGGATGGCAAAAGACACAAAGCTAGCACTAACCTGACACTCAAGCTACTTCTAGTATAAGCCGATGATCCTGTCTCTACTAGTCTCTAGCTTCTACTCCTCGTTCTCGTACGTTCGGGAGGCTTAGATATGCTAGGTGGAATATTTGATAGGGTTTAGGAAGGGTTTTGGCTGAAGAAAAGGGAAAGAAATTAAAGAAAACCGTTCTGTCTTAACCCTTAAAAAGTCAAATTAACGTCGCGTACGATCGTACAGAACTTGGTACGCCCGTACCAACCCAAAACTTTTGATGCACACAATTCCTGCAAGGAACGGTACGCCCGTACCCCATTTGGTACGCCCGTATGTACTCAATTTTACTGACAAACCCAAATTCCTGCGAGTTCGCGTCTGGCCGTACCACCCTTTTGTACGCCTGTACGCCCTCCAGGAACTAAAATCCCTATAGTTCCCCTATCTCGTATGACCGTACGACCAAGCCGTACGCCCGTACCACTTCCTAAAATCCAACCGATGCCTTTTGGTAAGCCTAAACTCCTCCGTAACTATCACAAACTCCCTCGCTAACCCTAACCACACTTTCAAAGCATACCAAATCAGATCTATACGCCGTCCCTCATCCAACCGGGAAGACACGCTCCTCAATGAGGTGACGACACACAGGTCAAGCCAATAGATGCGTATAGCACAATACACAGAAATATAGTCACCAACCATCATGCACATTCATTCATATAACATACATCATTCAATCCTACCATTCATCTACAATTACATACACATGCATACACGCATAACTCCTAGGGTCTCTAATGCGGGTGTAACATTTAGCCTTGAATTGAACTTGTATATCTTGGTTAAGAAGGTTCTACATCCAGGTGATTTGGTATGTGTATTTGGAGCTTGATCATAAGGGGAAAACCATCCTTCAGTCGATTTTTTTGGGTCATTTTAAGGTGAGTTGTGGTAGTTGTAGATTCACTCCTTATGCGCACTTTTTGGGTAGTATATGCTTGGCCGAATTGTTGTGTGATTGCTGATTTGTATGGCTTTAAGTTGTATAAATGTATGGAAGAAATGTTGGTGATGTGTAAGGTGCGTTTTGGTATTGTTTTTACTGCTGACAAATGTTGAGCAGGTTATTTTAATGAAGATGGTAAATTGGAAATGAGTTTTGGAACATGATTCATGCGTATTCATAATTTTGATTAAGAAGGAATTAATAGTTAAGGAGAAAAATATATTCCTTGATTCATGCATGTAGAATGATAGGTGTTTTGTTTTAGGAAAATGGATATTAAGGTAAGAGTTAAATTTAATATGAATTGGTATGGTTTTGTACAATTAAGTTAAGAAATAAAGTAAATGAAAATGATAAGAAAAGATTTCTGAAACATTTATATTACTTTAATATAGGAAAAAAAGGGTTGTATAAAGATGAAGCTTTTATGAATTTAAATTATATTTTTAGAAGTATATGAAATGAAGATTGGCAGATAAATAGAAGTTATACAATAAAATAAATAAGAATATAAAGATATAAATATTGGATTTATAAGACATATAATGAAATGAGAGTTAAGGTTTTACATCAGTTAATAATTAAGAATTTAAAAATTTATGTTACTTTGGACATTTTCAATTCTGATATATTTCAGACATTATTAATATATATAGACAGTATAGGGATAACATATATTTTTTTATTTAAATAAATTTTATTTCGATACGAGTTTTGTTTTAAAAACAAATAAATTTAAGTTTATATGTTAAAATAAAAATACATAATATATATATATAATATCATATATTAGAACTGTTGTATCTGTTTTTATTAAACAAAAGTTATTTTTGGACGATATGACTACTGATATGTTAAATAAATTAAAATAATTAATACAACTAACATGACATATGATTTAGCATTTCTAGATTAAAAGTTTAAGAAATATTTAAAAAAAATTATAAATTACTAATTAAATGAAAAGAGTTGAGAATATGATTATACTTAAATCATAGAAATTTTAGTGAGGAAAGAGTACTGTTTTCATTTTTAATCTACATATTTTAACTAGAATAGTTTAAATGAGATAATTTAGGATAAGAATAATACTATATAAGAATATTCCATTGATATAAAAATGTATGATTATTTCGGTTACATGTTTGATTAAATTATTTAATTTTGTTGGAAGATTAATTTATGACAAAGTCATAGGAAATGATTTTTAAGAAGACTATTCAATGATTATTGGTTTTAAGAAAAAGGGATTTAGGAATGTTTGTGTACATAGTATAGTTTAAATGTTATAAAAATATATTTATATAATTCTATGAAATAAATTTGGAATATAATTATATTTAAACAACAGACTGTTTTCATAATTAATAAATAACTATATATATATAGCAGAGGTAAGAAGGAATATTTTACTTAGATTATTTGGAATGATAAAATGATCTTACTTTTAATAATTATGATAATATAATGTTTTGTTTTTGTTTAGCAAATAAATAATGGAATTTAAATAATTTGAGGTTATAAATTCATAAGATATTATTATTGAAATTTTCAGCATACATAAATCTTATAATAGGAAATACATAAGGTTTTTGTTATAAAAATAAAATAAAATAGTTTTGTGTTAGAATATGATTGGTTTTTTTTTTAGAATAATAATGTTTCTGAAATATTAATTTCTTTAATAATTAGTACAAAGAATAAAAAAGAATCTTAAAAGTGAATTTATGGAGATAAGTATAGAATTAAGTTTAGATAATGATGTAATTCTTTATTTACGACATGATAGGATAGACATTAAATAATTAACGATTTTTGAAATATATTTATTTTAATATGGGTATTTTATTAAATAAAAAGGTAACGTATAGCTTGAGGTTTTTCTATAAATTACAAAATTTGGTGATAATAATTTTAGAGTATTTATCAAAAATAAATATCTATTAAAAATGAAGAAGTTATATTATGCTAGGATAAATAAAATAAAAATGATTTATGAATTAAATACGTTATGTTTTAGATGATTTATAACTAAAATTCTAATAAACAAAATTAATATTGGTTATGGAACAGGTAAATCAGTGGAAAATATTCACGTATCACCGAGGAATATTAACAAAGGAAAAGACGTACCAGGTTTGTGCTAGATTATGAAAATCCTTGATCATTAAATGATCAAAGGGACGAATATTTGTTAATGCAATAGCATTACAATAATTTAATTATGCATTTTATATTTATCATGAATATAAGCATTTATCATAAACATAACATAGCATGACATGGTAACATAAGGAGAAAATAAATATGACATGATATGAGAAAAATGTTAAATGATCATGCTGGGCAATATGATATAAATTCCTACGGGAATAAAAGAATATTTTATGACGAGATAAATAAAATGAGATTGAATTTAAATGAGCTCATATGTTCCGAAATAAAATCATAGTAAATGAAAGACTCAGTAAATGCACATTAATGAATATGATGAACGAGGAATAAGAAGAAGAATGCATAGCATAAATGCATTCTCATATACACATTATTCATAATTCATGTCATATGATATACTATGATCGAATTTCATTTTATGATTAACTAACGTAATTGTACTTGAATAATACTTTTGATTGAAAAGTGATCATCGTCGTGTTAAATACTGTATATTTCTATGACATGTAATGAAGATAAAATATGTTTGTTATTTGGCATTTGGACATAATGATTTCTTGGCATCAGCATATTATGAAATGTAAATGCTTTAAATTTTAACTAGCACCACTGAGTTTATTCTCAGCGATTGTCAATTGATAAACGTTGGATCAAACAAGGTTGCAGAAACATAACCTCAGCAAAGCGGCTGGACATATTAACATTTCGTTGGTAATTGCTTTAAGTATTTTTACAGACTTCTATCGTTATAAATTATCATGCAACTATTTTAATGAAGACTCAGGCAGTCAAATAAGTTAATTGGCAAAATTAATTAAATGTAAAAGATGAATGTGTGTATGTTGTAATTATGATGTGTAAAATAAAATAATAAATGGTTTGAATAATTGCAAAATGTATCTTAGTATGTTGTAATATATAAAAAAAAAATTTACGGTATGGATGAGTTCCTTTGTAGGATAATTATTAATTTTCTCGATTATGAAAATTAATAGTCATTCTACGGGAGCATGTTACGTAGCCGGAAGTTGTGACAATCCCAATTACAAAATCTTAGCAATTACTTTTATGACTACTTATAAGCTCCAAATAAAATGAAGAATTACAACCCTTCAAAATGTTCAACATTTCATCATTAGATATATATCTATAAATTATTCCATCCATATATCATTTAAATATAAGTAATTCTTCATAAAAGTACTTTTGAATTAGAAAATGGAACCTCTTCTTTTATTGCCATGAGATATCAGTAGGCAAAACACCATATACAAGATAATTAATAAAATCTATAAACCATGAGACTTCTCCTTAGACCATAAACAAGTTCTTATCTAAAAAGTATTCATTAATGAGTAATTTATTACTTGAGTCTCCTTCAGATTCTTCAATTTTAATATAAGATATGTTACACCCACATTAGAGACCCTAGGAGTTATACGTTTATACATCGTGTCTAGGGTGATATGTGACTGTGTATTTGTGAATGAGGTATGATATATAATTGCATGAATGTATGCATTGATGGTTTTATGCTTATGTGCGTATGTGATACTATGTGATTGCCTGTGTGTCGTCACCTTATTGGGAAGCGTGTCTTCTCGGTTGGATGAGGGACGGCTTGTATTGGTGCTTAGGTATGTGAGTGGAAGTGTATTTTAGGTTGGTATGAGTGTTAGGACAGGTTACGGGCAAGTTAGGCATGCCAATAGGCATGTTATGCATTTTCGGGGAGTGGTACGGGCATACGGGTTGGCCGTACGGTCGTACGAGGTGAGCAGAAACAAGGTATTGAGGGCCTGGAGAACGTACGGGCGTACCAGATGGTGGTACGGTCGTACCGTTGCTCGCAGGAATCAGATTTACTCGTAGGAAAATTTAGGTTTATCAGATGAACAGTACCCGTACGGGTGTACCAACAGGTGGTACGGCCGTACGCCAACTCGCAGGAGTTGAGGGTATCAGGCTTTTAGCGTCGGTACGGGCGTACCAATGTCCGTACGGCCGTACGCGACACTTAATTTGACTTTTAAGGTAGGAAAACTGACGGTTTTCATTAAGTTCCTTCCTTTGTTTCTTAACCTAAAACGCTCTAAACCCTACCAAATCACTCTCTAAGTGATTCTATACATTGCTAGCGTCCGGGAACGCGAGGTAGAGGTTAACTACGGGTAGAGACAAGATCGTTGGCTATAGCTAGAAGTTGCTTGCGATTGAGGTTAGTGCTAGTTTTATGTGTTAAGCCACTTACGGCTTGTTTCTGATTGCCATAGGACGTAAACTACGTCTAGGCTTATGATTTTGATAGGAATGCTATCTTCTTGCTATGATATGTGATGGATTTTGATTGTGATGCTTGGAACGTTATGATTTTCTTACCGAATGCTATGTTTAATACCCCAATTGTTTAGTTTGAGGGGTAAATGAATGAATGATATGATCATTAGCATTATGATAATGGATGAATGGAGAAAGAGTGAAAAGAAAATGAGAAATGAGGGCAGGGCTCAGCTCTGGGCACACTGGATCAATTATAAATGGAATTCCTACGGGAATTATAATATAAATATTCTCCTAAGACGGGAGATGGATTTAGAGTGCAGGGCACTCAAATAAATGGCCGCCTACAGGCGATGAGTACCGGTACCTATCGGGATCCAGTGTGTGCGAAAGGAATGTGCACAATTCAGGAAAATAAGAGTAAATGAGGGTGAATGACAGAATCATTGGCATGTGCATTACATATGATGTTTTTGATGGATTGTTGTATGTTTAATGATTGATTATAAGTGTTTCTAGCACCACTGAGTTTATCTTAGCGTTTTTCATTTGATGAACGTAGGTACAGAGCCCATAGGGGAGCCGTCAGGAAAGGACTAGAGGTCGTCAGCTGAGATAGACAGATCTCATTTTGGTACGAGGACTTCTACGGCAAACTCCAACTCTTTTTGTGTCTGTGTAGCTAGAGTGTGGCAGTAGTTAGGTGTTATGTACTTTTGTATAGCTTTTGGTGGTGTATTATACGCACTCACGTTTTATATAACAGGTTTTATATGAATGAAATACGGTTGCCTGTTTCTATTGATGTTTACTGTTTAAATTGAGTGCATGAATGGAATGGATCCCGGGTAATGAATATGCATCACGTCATTTCCGCCGCTTAACCACCATTAGGCTAAAGCGTGTCCCCATATGACAACGTCACGATGTATCCCTGACGTTACCGGCACTGGTCTTCTCTTAGAGGCCGCTGCTTGTTGCGTGGGAGCATGTCTGCCTGGGTATGGGCTGGGTGTGACAAATTAACCAAATGAAATCCTATTTGAATATTTGACCCTAATAATTTAAAATTGCTAGAGATATCTTTATTTAATTTTAATTGTTAATTTATCTTTATTAATATAGTATTTAAATATAGTTTTAATTTAGATTTAACGATTACCTTTTAAATCTTTAACTAACACAAAATCAATTAACCTAATAACCAACACAATGATCCTTATGGGATAGATATCCTTTATACTACAATTACGACTCATGCACTTATAAAGGCCATATTTTATAGGATAATAGACTATAAATTAAAAACTTGATATGGGCTAATTTTACTATCACAAAATGTGTTTATCAATTTTTTTTTGGTGTCATATACTAAAGATTAGTATTTATATGAATATTAATGTGATTTTAGTTTAGTTAAACTAGATAAACTTTATTTTCTTTCATTTACTTGTTTTCTTTTCTTTTCTTTTCTTTTTCCTTTTTTATTTTAATTGAATGTTTAGTTAACATGATAGATGAGTGTTATGATCAATTTAAGCATTCATTGAGCTATAATGTATAATGCTTTGATTGTTATGCAGATAAATATGTGCAATTTGATTGTTTTCCTTCTCAATAAATAGTTTGTTAGCGGTGTTATAGGTATTATCATCAAGGTTATTATATATATTATTATCCATCACCACCACCATTTATAACAATTATGATTGGGGCTAAAAGTACAACTTATACTATGATTATGAAGAGGAAAATGCTCTAATTAAGGTGATTATGCAACATGAGCCAAACATATATGAATCTACAATTAAGTGGATGATGGATCCTGTCATTCTAGACTTTAGCCTATCTATACTTACCTTTATGATTGACTAATATGTATCAAATAAATGAATGTTTTGACAATTTAATTTGCTTATTTTTATATTTTAAATGTTAAGTTCTTTATTATGGAAATGCATGGTTGATTGGATTATGATAAATATATTCATGAGATTGAGGCTTGATTTTTATGTTTTCAATTTTTTATCATTGTAAGAATTGATCCAAGTATTTAATTTTTATTTTTCTTTCTTCTTGCTTAAGGATAAGCAAGGCTTTAAGTTTAAGTGAGTTTGATGCATTATATTTGTACTCTTTTAAACTTCATTTTGAAAACCTCTTTTGTAACCAAACTTATCATTTTCAATTTGATTTTGTGTTTGCTTCATGCATATTCATCATAAAGTGCATTGCCTTAGTTTTTAATCATAGTTCAATGTTTTAATGCAAGTAGCATATTAATTTCATTATTTCATGCCATATATTTATATTTAAAAAATTATAACATCATTAATCCTAGTTTTCATGGTTTAGAGTTAAACATTTAGGTCTTAGCATATCATTCTGATGCATATCCTTTTATTTCATGCATTTCTCTTCACTTGAAAACTTCCTACAAGTCATTTAAAGGGTACACAACTCATGTACCATGTTGTCATTCTCATTTCATACATCTTAGCTTGTTATCATACATGTATTTTTCATTTCTAGCTTCCCATAACTCATGTAAAGGCTACATAAGTTGTGTAGCTTGCTACCCATGTTTTAGCTTCCCATGAGTCATGTAAAGCCTACATAATTCATGTAGCATGTTATCCCTTTTTCCCTTCATGGTCATTTGCATCTCCATGACTCATGTAACCCCTATATGAGTCGTCTAGTCCTCTATTCATGCATATAACTTTCATTTTAAGCCCCATAACTTATGAAAACCCTCCACAAGTCATGGAACTCCTCTACATTGCATTTTTACATGGTTTTGTTAATTTATTTTTAGAAATATTGATTCATACATGAGTGGTTGAGATTAATTCATGCATTCTAGGGTTTAGAGCTTATATAAATACATATTTTTCTTCTTTAGAAAGAGGGAAGCCATATGCTTAATTTCACATAATCTTTCTCTTTTATTCATAGTTAGGAATTAAGAATTAAAGGCATTATGTAGATTATTTCATTTTAGGGATTCTATTATATTTTCCATTTTTTCTTAACTGAATATAGTATTGAATATCAATCTACAAATTTTTGATGTTGTTCAAGCTATTGAAGATTAAAAGACCCTTTCACATTTGAACTCTTTTACTTTTGACAACCATTTATGTTTCACCTTCTCTCTTATTTCTTTATATCTTTTACTTTAGAACTCTTTATGTATGAGTAGACACCTTTAAGGTGTACTTAGGTTGAATGATGATGATGTGAATCTTGTTGGTTGATGTTAATGGTGGAATGACATACAAGTTGTTTGATCTTATTGCTTGTTCATTTTACTTATAAATTAGTCATTTACATGCAATTTTCTCACTTAGGTTTATTAGTCACTTTGAAAGAAGGATTAATTAACTAGAATGATAACAATTTGCTTGAATGTTAATCATCTAAGAATAGGAGATTGATTTTTCATGAAGATTTAAATTAATGATGAGACTTAATGAATTAATATTTTCATTTTCACTATAGAAGTAGGATACTAATAAGTCAATACTTCTTTGAAAAAAGTGTTTTGAAACTTATCGTCATACATCTTTAAAAGCCATACACCAATTTTTTATCACCTTTGTTTTCATATTCATCTTTGAACAACTTGATTGCACCCTTTACCTTTATTGGTTAAGAATTTGTTAATTTGAAAGTTGTTTTTTTAATTATTTGCATTATTTTTCTTACTTGTTTCTTTTACTTTTAAGTTAATATAACACAATTACCAATCATCTCTTACATTCTAAATAATCGATTGAAATTACAAGTGGTAATTGTTATGTTCATTAGTTCCTTGTGTTCAATCTTAATACCACACAATCTATATTCTTGAGGTAACACTTAGTAATCGATTGAAATTACAAGTGGTAATTGTTATGTTCATTAGTTCCTTGTGTTCAATCTTAATACCACACGATCTATATTCTTGAGGTAACACTTAGTAATGAGAATTTAAAACCATTGATGATTGTATATGGCATTAAGTGATCAACAAAAAAACCCTGTAAATCAAACTCTTTATAATTTTCTTTTGTTTACCTTATTTTTCCTCTTTTCTTTCTACCAACTTTAGAATCAATTTAAGTTTTTACAAGAATTGGTAAAGAAATAAAGATATCCATAGAAAAAATTTAGGAAGAGAAAGAAAAAGATAGGGGTGAGAAAGGAATTTTCTTGAATTATCACCTCTTTGATACCAATTGTTATGATCCTAATTAAAGAATCAAACTTTAAAATAAAGAGATAGAAAGTGAAGTAAAAGAAGAGAATAGATGGAAAGGATAAAAGTTAAAAGAAGAAAGCAATTTTGTTATTGATCAAAGATATCCTAGAAATACATCTTATCCCTACTATTTCCACTAATGAACAACAATAATATATTTGTAACAATAATAATGCATAATTCACTACATATAGTCTCTGTATGAAATTGCTCCCATGATCCACATTCGAAATTTGGATCTTCCAATCTCGAGATAGTATAGTATTTATCAACAACGGTAAGTAATTATATTATATACATGAATAGCAAAGGTAGAGCTCGAAATAACTTGCACAACATTACCAGTTCCAACTAGAATCTTCCTCGACCTAAAGCCCATCCTAACACAAGATCCTCATACATACTCCATAGCTCAGCCACCATGACAGAACAAGAAGCTCCATTCAGTGAGCCGAAGAAGTACCCATATCATCCCAAGTGAGGCCCACGTATACACTAATCTAGTACACCATCCATATTTCTTTAATCTGTGAAATATGAAAGTGTTGATGTAGTCGATTTTCTAAATGTTGAACCCTATCATGCGGTCAAACTAACCTGCTAGCACTTAGTAGTTATCTTTAAGATGAAGCAATCTTGGAAACCATGCTTGCTTAGCTCAAAGAAAATCTCGCCATCCCAATAATGGCGGCACTTTATTCCTTGATCTAATATGCTTGTGCTGCATAAGGCTATTCTCCTTGGTAGCAAGGAGTTATTCTTTTATAAAGGCTGTATTAAAAAGTTGATATGAAAGACCGATCTCGTATCATTTTCACGTAGAAATTCACTTGCACATGGTCAGCTCAATCAATGTAACAACAAATATACATGTTTTGGCTTTTGAAATGCTCAAAATGGGACATTTTCTGACTTTTTATTTCACCTAGGAAATGAAGTTATAATTGGATAGCAGGAGTTTTTAACTGCTATTATGTGAAACAGGAACCGAAAGAATGAACAGAATAAATTTTTATTCGCTTCTCAAGAATCAAGGCCTTTGCACTATTCACATCGTACGGAATGAAATCAGGGCAAAAAAGAAAAAGATCATTCCTATGGCTGACCATGGATAACTTCTGGATAAAGCAACACAGTTTATTAAAAAAATGAAAAACTGCTAAACTTGTGTTCATTCAAGGTGATCATGTGGCCTGATTGACATGAACATGGCAGCATACTGCAACAGTCGGCGATCTGCACTGCCACTGTCTGTTGTTACAGAAATCACTGGACCTCTTGTCCTCATCCTGTGCCTACGCCAAGCGAATTGTATATTCACTGCTGCCCATGTCCGCCAATTCGATGAGTAATATCTTGCAGTTCGCTTCAGTCTTTCATTGGCAAATTTGTAGCGGAAATGATCCGTGATGTAGCGAAGATGGTTTGGATCTAAGCCGAATGCTTCCGTGGATTCAAGACAAAAAAATGTAGCAGATGATGCTGGAAGCCGGTCTATGAACGGGCGGCGAAGGCACCACGATAGCAGTTCATCTCCTAGAAAGCCTCCCGGTTCTAGCACGCTTGTTGCTACCATGCCTTTACTAAGGCTCTGGCTTCGTTTTATTCGACCACGGACAATGAATACCATTCTTTGTACAGGATCTCCTTCCCTGATTATCTGTTTCAGAGGGAAAGAAGACAAGTAACAAACGCATTCTGGTTTGCAATAACTAGAGAATTAATACATGGAATTTGAAGTTTTCACCTTTTCATCCTTGGAGAAGACAAGAGGCTTAACTCGATCACAGATGTTGTCAAGGATAAGATTATCCAAGTTGTGAAACAGAGGAACCTGAGATAGAATTACAGGTTGTGAAGAACTTCCGATTAACAAAGCTTACATTTCAGGGATCAAAATCCATTGATGGGTCAATGGTTATATCAGTTACCTTCTTTATAAGGTCCAGGCAAAGGTAACGCTTGATATCACGGCGGAGACCTTCAGGCAAGTCCTTGATCAATTCCATCTCATCTTCTCCTCCCATGGCAGCCCATCTTTGTCGCTCGAAATGGCGAACTCTTTGCCTCAAACGAGAAGGTAGCTGTCTCCGCCTCATCCACCACTCCATATCTCTACATCTCAGCTGCATTTTCCTCTTCTTGGCCATGACAGCATGCAGAAACACCTTGATTCCCATTCATTAAAACCCTCGTCATTTTTAAGTCCCATGTCAAGAATCTAACAAACTTGTATGATGTAAAAGAATGTTCGATTTATACTCACCTGTATGTTACCGATCAACAAGGTGAAGAGCAGTAAACCACTAAGCACTATACATATACTGAATACTACTTCAAGCCAGTTACTAGTGGGTTCGAGATCATTGCCAAAGGTGCTGCGAACATGTATATACAAGGAAATGTTACACGACAACCAAATAATAAATGATTGAGAAATGTTTAACAGGCTGGTAGAGTGAATTACCTGAGGGTCATCAAACCCCAGAAGATAGGATAAAGGACTTTAACAGCCAAAGAATTGCTGGAAATGACTGGAAGAGCAGTTTTATATATTCCATACTTGAATGGTCCTGTAATATCTAAGCACATTGGCTTTCTGACAGCTGAAGTTGAGTTTCCACCACATGCTTTTCCAATTGTTCCTGGAAACTGATAGCACACCTCCTCTGAACAAGACAAAAACAGGTCGCAGTTTGGTCTTCTTTGACATTGTTGTCTGAGGCAAGACGCAACGCGCTGTATAGCAAGAACATACCAACATCCTCCAGCAATCTGCAGACATCAGGAAAACATTCTGTCATTAGGTGCCAGTGATCACATCGCAAGCAGCCCGAGATCAAACCCTGACAACATTTCCCGATCCAAAATGAATAAAAAGTATGTTCTTCTTGTTTGTTTTAGTAAAGGAAGATGAGTGACATACATGGGATGCAATGAAGTAGGCAATGAGATTGAGGCCAAAACCCCACCAAATCGTGCCGAAAATATAACCTGTGACCTTCTGCATCTTTCTCATCAAGTACAAGCAGTGATACACTTTAGGGAGGAACTGGAACAGGAAGATTAGCAGCATTATTGTCATTATCAGCTTAATCTGCTCTTCTCTGATCAATTTGGGAAGAATTAACCAGAAGACAGCCTGCGAAATCAATATTAAGCATATAATTTATAGTTATAGTTTCATATTAAGATACCATTATTAAGTTTACTAGTAAGATACAATTATTATATATAATAGATGGTCATTTAACAAGTATTATTTTGAATAAATATTATATCTTACAAACACATAATAATCCTCTGGCAATCATACTCTATTGGATTTTTTCAAGTTAAATAAATATAACATATTACATTAAAATTTAACAGGCAGTTGTATAATAAATGAATAGAGGGTGGCAGTAACAGAACAGAACCATTTGGCATGATCCCTGACACGAACCATTTTTATCATCATTTACCAAACACAAGGGTCAGTTACGTTTAATCCTATTATCGTTCTTCGTCATTTCCTCAACCTCCGAATCTCCGTAAAACCAACCAAATAATTTGAAAGAAAAGAATATTCTATTGCTTCGGATTTTTAATAATATTAATTCATTATATAGTTAAATAACTTTTAGCTTTTGATTGAATGGGGTAAATGCGAGCCCTAAATTTTACCTGAAGGTAAAATACTCTCCAAATTTATCATTTTGTATATTTCAAATATGTATATTCCATAAATGTAATATTTTAAATATTTACTGTCTCTGACAAAATATGATCTGAATTTTTATCTTTTCTTCTTTTGAAGAGTGACAGAAATATTATTAATTCCATATATTAAATTAGAGCAAAGAACGATAGGCTAACCAACCTGAGGAACCGGAAGAGTCACGTACGCATCGAACCAGAAACCTTTCAAGGAGCGAACGTAGTGTAATGCGATTGCACGTGCGTCCCACACGAGTTTCCCACATCCGACCACCAAAGACTCCCTCGACACGTATGCCAGCCTGAACTGTAACCACAGGTGACATAAATGGATAGCATCCACGCAGGTGCGAAGAACCGTCACGACAGCCGCCAATCCACCGTCCATGTACAGGCATGGAGCCCCCCCTCTGCCGATTGATAACGAGTAAAAGAATAAAGGATCAATTGCCAAGGCCATTCCACGTGCAAGAAGGAACGCGCGGTTCCATTTCTGCACGCGCTTACTTCTTGGGTCGAGGACGGCTCCAAATGGCGCTGTTGAGAAGTGTGAATTTGGGAGGACTGTGGAAGATTTTTTCTGTGCGGGTCGGTTTTGAATAGGAACGAGCGAGGAACCGGCAGAAGCAACCCATTCGGGTGGGTGGGCGTGGTCACAGCTTGTAGAGTGAAAGACAGGAACACCAACTTGGGTGCAGGCGTAGCATTCTATGGAGTTAGAGACAGTGTTGTCGTCGATGTTAAAGTCACCGCTGCCATTGCTATCATTTCTGTCACTCTTCCCAGTCTTGCAGGAAAGCAGTCCAAACCACCTGAAACCGATAAGACACGATTATTGTTATTTTTAACAAAGCAAATAATGGATCTTCTCTCATGTGCAGATAGAGATGTGAAGCAGTGTAAAGTACAAATGAGTGACCTTGGGAGGAAGCTGGGCTGAGAAGGCATGATTGGAAAAGAGGAACCATGGGAGAGAAGAGAGGTGAGCGAATTAAAGAAGAAGAGAAGAACGAGAGTTATGATGTAGTAGAAGAGGGATGGGGAGATTTGGAGGGATTATAATAGAAGACGTCTGTCACGTAGCACATGAAGAGGTGGGCAGGGAAAGAAATGAAGAAAGGTCGAAGAAGAGCGAGTGGCATACGGAATGTACAAGACCAGGGTGGGTCTGATTTTTGTCTGGTGTGGGTTCTACCAGAGACGAATATGCCATGTATTCCGTAACTTAGTTGTTCTAATCACCTATATGAATTTGATTTACATAAATTATAATGCCCATCTCTTAATCTGAAAAAACATTATTCTGCTTTTAAAATCAACTGAATCTGATCAAAATAGGTGGACAAAAAAGAGCTAAGATTTGGTGTAAGACATAAATCACCATATGGCAGGCAGCAAAGATATGACCTTCCACCACACCCTAAAAACATTTTGCTACCGAGCCACTAGTTTTGGCGGTGACCACTTCAATTTATTACGTACAGATCACTTGAACCGCAACCCATTTTCCAAGCCGATGAGCCATGCTCATTCGGACGATATATATAAAAGAAACCTAACTCCCCAACGCCAAGTAGTGACAATGGAAGCTTAGTATATTAACTTACAAGAACCAAACAAGATGGCCAAAGGGAAATGAAGAGGATGACATGGCTTGCAATGTCCAGTAAACAACTCCTTCACTATATACATATAGCATGTAAAGGGTCCACCCTTTTTGTAAATTACTTCAAATATGAAGGCACAATACATGCATACGCATAAATAGGAATAACTTAGCAAAAACGTGAAGAAGGAAAATTCATTTAAATTAGTTTAAAATAATTGAAAATTAAATGGTAGTATTTAATACGAATACGAGTGAATTATTGAGGTCGAAAAGCTGCAAGGTGTGCAGTTAGGAATGTCCTTTTCCTGGAAATAGAACAACTTGATCACGATTATCAATCCATATGATCAATTATTTTGGATATGATAATTGTATTAGTTTGGTTAATATTTAAAATCATATATGTTATACCATAATATTAAAGAGATAATCTGTCCTAAAAACAGGTACGTGAAGTGTTGGGATTGACTACGTGGGCATTCCAAACATTATTCAATACGGGACACAGACATTTCGCCGATTATTAATTATTATACCATTGCCTTGACTATTTTTTCTGATTTTAATAATTAATTATTATTCAATTTTGAGATTGTCATCTAACAGTTGGCAGTGATTTTGTACATTAAATTCTCGGAAATTCCTCAAATAAATTCACTAATAAAAAAACTTTTTAAGAGAGCCAGTTAACGACTAACTAATAGTTTAATTGGATTTTAGTTTTTAAGAAAATATAAAATGAATCAACTTAAGTAAAATTTATGAATAGATATTATGTTATAAACAAAAAAGAAAGGAAGGGAAGAGATGTTGTGGTAAAGACGTATTGTTAGAAAAAGAGTAAGAGGAGATAATGAAATATGAATAATAATAGTGAGGGGGTGGTGGTTTGGAAGGTAGTTCCACGTTGCAGTCACTAATGGTGAAATTGATTGACAAAATCCATAACAATTCCCAAACCAAATGATCCATCTCTTTCTCTCAAACTTCCATCCTTTGTGGGGCTTCCAATACATACAATATATTACAGACTGTATCCCCCGCCACCTCTGTGTTTCTCATCCTACATATTAACTCAAATAAATGCTGGAATTTGTGTGCTGATCACACTTTGCTTCCCCGTTCAAATATAAATTTAATACGTATTTATTTTATTTAGTATCATAATTATATGGATTGATAATTTAAAAAATAGCCATTTATTTATATGTATTTTGATTATTTTAGTCAAAGGTTATACTATTTATTTAAATTGATTAAGACTTCGATCCAGATCAAATGGTTATTATATCTTGGAGGTTCAAACATATGTTTATTTATTTATATATATATTCTTTCATGAATCTTTTATCTTCAATCATTATTTTTATATGATACTTATATACTAACACATGCATATTTAATAAAAATGAATATATAAAATTATCAATAACATTATATCCAAAATTAAACAAATAAATTTCAAATTTATTTATTTGAAATGATGAAGAAAGGGCAGCGAATAGGGGATTTTTTTTTACTCTTGAGAGAGATGTCCAGTGTTAGCATTCGCTGTGGTAATAACCGCTGCAAAAAGATCTTATAAGTCAAGTAGGGACTTTTATCGGTTACAGTAGCCCCGTTCCCCATTAATTGAGTAGACCGCGTCACGCCACTCGTTCTTTTGATAAGAAGTTTTTCTTTTCTTCTACCCACGGTAACGCCGACATAGGCTAAGGCC
>CANYBF010881170.1:0-13166 GCA_948192965.1 Dalechampia spathulata | reverse complement strand
GTTGTCAAAAATGACAACAATGAGTTGATTCCAACTAGGACCGTCACAGGTTGGCGGATGTGTATAGATTATAGGAAGTTAAACAAAGCTACTAGGAAAGATCACTTTCCGTTGCCCTTTATCGATCAGATGTTAGAAAGGTTAGCTAAACATCCTTATATGTGTTGCTTAGATGGATACTCGGGATTCTTCCAAAATCCCAATTCACCCCAATGATCAGGAAAAGACCACATTTACATGTCCCTATGGAACTTTTGCCTATCGGCGCATGCCATTTGGTTTGTGAAATGCACTAGCTACATTTCAACAATGCATGATGTCTATACACAATACCATTAGTCCCAGTGAACGATACCTTTATACTACAATTACGACCCATATTCTTGCGGTAGCATACTTACTTTATTAAGGAATATAAATTTAAAACTTGTTGAATTGAGTGCATGTGAAGTTAAACCTGTTTTTACACGAACAAGTTTTTGGCGCCGTTGCCGGAACAAGTTTTTGATGGTCTAGAACAGTACCTGAAAATAGAAAGAAAGAATAAAATTAGTATCTAGTTATCAAAACCTAAACTAAGTCGTAAATTAATCAACTATTCTCAAATCACTAATATTGACTAACTAACATCACTAAAATTAGTATCTAGTTATCAAAGTCTTTTATTCATATTACCTTGGCTAAGGATCTTTGGGCTAAGATTCAAGAACGCTTTGGAGGAAGCAATGGACCACTTATATATCAAATCAAATAAGATCTTAGCAATCTGCGATAGGAAGATCAAACCGTTGTTGTATATTACACAAAGATGAAGAAACTATGGAATGAGATTTGTATTCTAAGTCCAATACCTAGATGCACTTGCAGCTCACAATAGAAGTTTATAGATCATGAAGATAGAGATAAAATGATGCAGCTCTTAATGGGTCTTAATGAGGCATATGATCATGTTAAGAATCAAATACTCTTGATGGAACCATTCCTAAACATCAACAAGGCATATGCGATGGTATTAAGCGTGGAGAAACAGAGAGAGGTTCAGAGTGGGCATGGAGTTATTCATGTAATGGCTATCACGCATCAAAAGAACACTTCAAGGTCAATTGGCAAAAAGGTGATGGATCACTGTGACAGGGAAAAACTTAAATGCTCACATTATACAAGAAAGCCCTATTCAATCTGAAAGTCATCCATCTGATCTTGACATAGCAAGCATAGTTCAAAGAGAAATGCAGAAATACTTACAAGGATGCAATATAAAGGAGCTAGCAGGATGCACAGAGACTATTGAACAAGCATGTATGTATTCATTTAACATTTTTAATTCTTCTGTTAATGACTATGGTCAATGGATCGTGGATACTGGAGCTACATCCCATATCTCAAACACTTTATCCTCATTTAAATCCTCCAAACCCATAGACAGTAAAGTGTTTTTCCCAGACAGAAATGCACAGAACATAACACACACAGGATCGATTCAAATTCACCAAAAATTAACCTTGTTTAATGCCTTTTGTGTGCCCAGCTTTCATCACAACCTTATGTTCGTTAGTAAATTGGTACAACATAACAACATCGACACTATTTTCAAAATTAACAGGTGTTTATTGCAGGACCGTACCATAAAACAAATTATCACACAAGGCACACAGTACAATGGATTATATGTTCTAGATACTACCATGATGGGATAACCTTGTAATAAAGTGAATGTAGTGAATGAAAGTTGATTCTATGGCATCAAAGACTTGGACACATTTCTAAAGATAAAATGCATCATTTACATAATTTTCAATTCCGTGAACAATTTCCCCCCCATATATGTGATGTATACCATTTCTCAAAACAAACACGGTTACCATTCAAGAAAAAACAAATTCAAAGCAATACTTCCCTAGAGTTAATACATGTTAATTTGTGGGGGCCATATGCCATTCTTTCCATCACAGGGGCCTGTTATTTTATAACCATAGTAGACGACTTCACTCGAGCCACCTGGACATATATGATTAGAGACAAGTTAGTTGTTAGTCAAGTTTTAAAGGATTTTATTCTCATGGTAGAAAATTAGTTTTCCAAATGAGTTAAAAAAGGTTAGAACAGATAATGGTACAGAATTCAAAAACCATATGTGTTTAGAATTTTTCAAATCTAAGGGAATTATACATCAATTTAGCTGTCCATATACACCGCAACAGAATGGTATTGTTGAAAGAAAACATAGATTTTTGTTAGATACAACTAGAGCCCTTATGCTTCAATCACATTTACCCACAGAATTCTAGAGTGAAGCCATTTTATATACTACAAAAATACTCAATATTTTACCGTCATCAGTTCTGAATTGGGATACTCCTTATCATAAGCTAACTGATAAATTCCCTGATTATGAAAGGTTCAGAGTCTTCGAATGTTTAGGTTTCTATAGCAATTTAAATCCTTTTAGAGATAAGTTTCAACCTAGATCTAATGAATGCATTTTTTTTAGGTTTAGCAGAATCATAGAAGGCATACAAGTTATATTCTCTCTCAGATAAACATGTATTAACTTCAAGGGATGTTGAATTCCATGAAACTGTTTTTCCTTATGCACATTCACCAAACACGAGTACTTCCATACCTATTCCTTTACCTATTACAGATCATGAAACAGAGCCACATCAAAACACAAATGATGCCATAGAACATACAAAAGCATTACATGAAGGAAATCAAGTCCTACGTCGCAGTACTAGAGATAAACATGCACCTATTTAGCTTTCAGACTTTATTGCCAGTACTCACTTGTCACCTTTTACCTTAGCACCCAAATTTTCAATCGAATACATCAATGCCACAGCTCAAGTAGACATGACTCATACACCAAGTTGTTATGCAGAAGTTATTAAAGATATTAAGTAGTGCAGGCTATGCAGGCAGAGTTACGGGCATTGGAAGAAAATCAAACTTGGAAGATAGTGCAATTGCCAATGCACAAAAGGCCTATAAAGTCAAAATGGATCTACAGAATCAAATATAATCCAGATGGTAGTGTGGCACATTACAAAGCTCATCTAGTAGCAAAAAGGTTTCGGTAAATACCTGGTATAGATTTTCATGAAGTGTTTTCACCAGTCATCAAATTAGTTACTGTCCGCATCTTTCTGGCACTGGCTGCGGCTAACCACTAGCACATTCATCAACTCGATGTGAATAATGCTTATCTGCATGGTCATATTGATGAAGACATCTATATGTTTCAACCTGAAGGATACCTGCTCACTGGTACAAAAGATGTATGTCAACTATAGAAAAGCCTGTATGGTCTCAAACAGGCAGGAAGAATGTAGAATCAGGAGCTTACAAACAAGTTGAAAGAATATGGATTTACCCAGTCCAAAAATGATGCTTGTTTGTTTACACGTGGAAATGGAGAAAATTTATTGTCTTTGATCATGTATGTGGATGACATTCTCCTTGCCAGACCCTCATTGCCGTCAATCCAGACCGTAAAGAGTTCCCTTCACAAGGATTTTACTATTAAAGATCTTGAAGCTGTTAGGTGTTTTCTAGGTCTTAAAATTTCACAATCTCACAGGGGTATTTACCTGCATCAGGAGAAATATATATGGGATTTAATGGCTGAGACAGGACTTACAGAAGCAAGATAGGTTTTTTCCCTTACCTCAGCATGTTAAGCTTGTCAAGGACAATAGCACCGTGTTAGAATCATCCAATCTATATCGGCGCCTTATTGGCAAACTTCTCTATCTAGGTTTATCATGACCAGATATCACCCATGCCACTCAGCAACTAAGCCAGTACATGAAAGAACCTCGGCGAGGCCATTTAGTTGCTACGTATCATATGATCTGGTATCTTCACAGTGCATCTAATCATGGTTTATTTTTTCTGGTTGGTACATCTCCAAAGGTTATAGCTTTCTATGATGCTGATTGGGCAGGTTGCAAAGGTACTCGTTGGTCTCTCACTAGCTTCTGTATCTTCCTTGGTGGGGCTTTAGTTTCCTAGAAAACCAAAAAAGAAACAATGGTTAGTCAATCTTCTGCAGAGGCAGAGTACCGGAGCATGGCTAAAACCGTTGGAGAATTAAAGTGGATCACCTACCTGTTGCGTGTTTTCCAAATCGAGGTTGCTACGCCCATTCCTCTCCACTGTGATAACCATATCGCCATTCACATTTCCAAGAACCCTATTTTCCATAAGCGTACTAAGCACATTGAAATTGACTGCCATGTTGTTCGCGATTGTGTCAAAGCCGGTCTCATCAAAATGATCTCCGTTAGTTCTGAAGCCTAACTTGCTGACATTTTCACTAAATCTTTGAGTTCAAAGGCCTTTCATCGATTACTTGACAAGTTGCGACCTTCCTTTGTTCTCTCTGGTCAAGCTTATGGGGGGCGTGAAGACGAGGGAGATGTGGAGATGTGTACCAAAGATAAAGTGGCGGCCTTGGACTCCTCAACTCACAGATTATAATTTTGCTAGGTTATGTGTACCAAAACGCAGAGTTTTGCTTTTCACCATACGACAACGTTTCTATGGATAATTCTAGAATAAAGGTGATATGTCTTTTGTTAACAACTTTTATCATATATAAAGTGTATATATATGTGTCCTCCAAATAGAAGAAATATAACAGAAAATTGCAACACAAAATTCACAATATCTTTACTGAGGTGTACCAGAAAATCAAACAAGTCATGTGGATCTGCTATACCCTCACGCAACTTCTCATATTCTATAGTCCAGTGAACTATACAGCCTCCTCCTTGCTTGGGTGTAGCTTTAACTATGAGATTGAAGTTCTTGTACTCCTCCAGCAAATCTCCTTCGATCACTTTGACCTTGATTAAAAGGTTCTTATCATCTATGTCCTCAACAAGGTCTTTAACAACCCTCGGTTTCCCATCTGATTCATCATTTACATGCAAAATACATAAATATGTAATTATAAGTATTAAGTAATAAATATATATACACACACTAATATAGGCACTTGAAGCATTCGATGACGTGAGTTTTTCCCATTTTGATTAGTAGGTTTTGAATTTGACTTTTTATGAATACAATAATGTTAAAACTTGAAAGAAATATCCTATATTCATCTAACTTAGACTAAATGATCTTAGTGAATGGTTAATTTTAAGCTACTTCTCAAAATGGCTTGGTGGTCGAATTGGCTATGGATTATATACGAAAAAGAGGGTCGTGGCTTACCATGAGTAAAATGCCAGAAAGCGATCTAGCCTACCTTACCCAATTTAGCTTCATGCAGCTCACAACCTTGCACCTTATCAAGGCTCATGGTGTCAATATGGTGTGGTCTGCTACTGAAGATCTCATAAAACAACCCTGCAGGAATTTTGAGCTCTACATCAACCTCAAACTTTTCTATTTTTACCATTTTCCTTTTCCTTTTCTTAGGTTCTGGAAATCTTTTTGTAATCTAATGTTGATGGAGGAAGTTTTCATTGATCATGTTGCCTTTTTATAACTTTTGAACCAGTTTATTTGGCAATGTTCTATTTTAAGATCAATTTAGTATATTAATATAATATATTTAATAATAATTCAATAAAAATGAAGATATCACTAACAATTTCCAATTATTAGCAACAAATATCATTTTAGACAACCAATAATTAATATAAATTGAAATTATAATCATATGAAGATAGACAAGATTATATTAATGATTCTTCATAAAATTTAGTTAATAATTTAAAAGTTTATTTTAAATTAATTATTTTTATTCATGATATGATTTTATTCATTCTTTAATATTCTTCATGTCCTTTTGTGTATTATATTATTAATGTCTTTATTAATGAAGAAAATTTGTCTTTTATTTTCTCCTTAATTTTTCCATATTGTATTGAAGGCTCCTTATACATTTATACATTGTGTTTGCCAATAAGAGAAGAGTCTGTTACAACAAACTTTGTACACGTCATGCCTAACTAGAACCTTCCATCTATACGAAGTCATTTTGAACATAAACTAAAACGACCATGTTTTAACTTTAATGCTCCACGCGTGTTACATATGTTTCATATATCTAAAGCAATCAACCGTCCCATATGCTTATCTTGAGCTCTGTATTTTTTCTTTTGTCCTATTCTCTTCACACCCCCCACAAGCATAAACCCGTTGATCAAAAGATAGTTTAAGCTTGTTGAGTAGATTCTGAAAATTCTTGGTGCTTAGTGTTTTTGTGAAAATATCGGCAAGTTGAGCTTTAGTGCTAACAAGCACCATGTTAATGAAACCTTCCTGCGTGCAATCTTGCACCACATAGCAATCAATCTCGATATGTTTTGTTCTTTCATGAAATACTAGATTTTCAACGATGTGCACTGCTGCTCTGTTGTCACAATGAAGGGGAATCGGTTGATGGATGTCTACTTGAAAATTATGAAGCAGGTATATGATCCATTTCACCTCTCCAACCGTTTTAGCCATACTCCGATATTTGGCCTCTGTAGATGATTGACTAACCGTTGGTTGTTTCTTTGTTTTCCATGAAATGAGAGCACCGCCCAGGAAAACATAATATCCTGTGAGATATCTTTGAGTGCTCTTGCATGCTGCCCAGTCTGCATTATAAAAAGTAATGACCTTTAACGGCGTTCCTTGTGGGAAAATAAGCCGGAGTCTAGTTCACTATTTAGGTATCTTATAACATGAAAGGCAACATCCAAGTGACCTCGACGAGGTTCTTATATGAACTGGCTTAATTGTTGTGTGGCATGTGTTATATCTGGTCTAGAAAGTCCAAGATATAGTAATTTACCGATGAGTCACCGATAATATTCAGGTGACTCCAATAGAGCACTATTATCTTCTACCAATTTGACACTTTGAGGTATAGGAAAATCTATCCTTTTTGAATCTTTAAGTCCTGTTTCATTAACAAGATCTCTGACATGCTTTTGCTGATGCATGAATATCCTACCAATGGATCAGGAAATTTCAAGGCCTAGAAAATATCAAATTGGTCCAAGATCCTTTATGGTGAAATCTTGGTGCAGTTGGTCTTTGATGGTCATTATGTCTAGCAACGAAGGCCCTGCAAGCAAGATATCATCTACATAGACCAACAGAGAGATAAATTTGTCACCGGCACCCCTAACAAATAGACAGGTATCAATTTTTGATTGTGTGAAACCATATTACTTCAATGTACCAGTTAACTCTTGATTCCATATTCTGCCAGCTTGTTTGAGACCATAGATACTCCATTTTAACTTACAAACTTATCCTGTTTGTGCTCATAGATATCCTTCAGGTGGGATCATATAAAGGTCTTCTTTAACGTGGACATGCAAGTTTGCATTGTCTATGTCCAGTTGATGGACATGCCAATTGTGTGTTGCGGGTAATGCTAGGAAAACTCGAACTATTACTAACTTAGTGACAGGAGTAAATACCTCATGATAATCCACCCCAGGTACCTGGCTATACCCTTTGGCTACGAGTCACGCTTTGTACCGTGCAACACTTTCGTCTGGGTTATACTTGATCCAAAAAACCTATTTGGAGTCAATGGGTCGCTTATTCTTAGGTAATTCAATGAGCTCCTAAGGTCCATTTTCTTCAAGTGCTTGGATTTCTGATTGCATTGCCTGCATCCACTTAATATCATTAATTGCATTTGCATAACATGTTGGTTCATATGTCATTGACACAAGAGCTGTGGCTGTAGTGTAATGGTTGGTAAAATTTGGTGCTGAGGTAAAGGGAGGTATTTGAGTGTTAGCTACAAAATCTGAGAGCCAGTTTAGAGGATTTTTATTTGTAGTGCTTTGTCTTAATTCTTGACCATCTTCTTTACGTGTTTTAGTGATTTCTATGGCATCAATTTCTTGAGTAATAGGTAAATTATTATCTGAGATAGGTAATGCTATGGGTATGTTATTCTTGCTCTATGGGTTATTATGGAATGGAAAATGAGCTTCATAAAATTTGACATCCCTTGAATTAGAATACATCTCTCCATGAGGGAGTAAACCTTGTAAGCCTTTTGAGAATCAGTAAGCCTTAAGAAAACACATTTCACTACTCTAGTTTGGAACTTATTTTGAACATGTTGTTTAGCATAACAGAGACTGCCAAAGACTTTGAATCTATTATATTATGGGTTTTTCTTTGTAAGTCTGTAAACAGGTGTTTCCCAATTTATGACCAGTGAAGGCATGGCATTAATGATCTGTATAGCATAAAGAATAGCTTCACCCAAAAATTTTATTAGCATTTGAGATTGGAACATAAGTGCCCTTGCTGTTTCTAAAAGGAACCTATGTTTTCGTTCAACCACGTCATTTTGTTGTGGCGTGTAAGGGCAACTGAATTGATACATGATGCCTTCACTTTTAAGGTAATTGAAAAGGTTGGTATTTTTAAATTCGGTTCTGTTGTCTATTCTAATGGTCTTAACTTATTTTGAGTGTTGATTTTCTACTAAAACAATGAAGTCTTTGAGTATTTGAATGACAAGGAGCTTTTCCCTAACCATGTAGGTCCAGGTGGCATGAGTGAAATCGTTCACAATGGTAATAAAATATCTAGCATCTGTGATAGATTCAATGGCATAAGGCCCCCAGAGATCGATGTGCAATAATTCAAGGGAAGTCTGGCTTTGAATGTGTTTTTTTTAAAATGGCTGTCTTGTTTGTTTTGACATATGGCATACATCACAAGCATAAGGAAAAAAACGACTCTGCAAATTTAAATCACGTATATGATGCATTTTATCTCTTAAGATGTGTCCTAGTCTTTGATGTCATAGATAAGCATTGTCACTCATAATATTAATTTTATTACGTTCTGGTATAGCATCTAGAATATATAATCCTTGCTGAAGTGTTCCTTAGGCAATGGTTTCTTTAGTGGTACGGTCCTATAATAAGCATTTGTTAGCCTGGAAAACAGTGTCAATGTTATTTTGTATGGCTAATTTGCTAACAGAAATGAGGTTGTGATGGAAGCTTGGCACATGAAGGGTATTTGTTAGAGTTATCTTTGGGTGAATGAATATGGTTCCAATATGTATTATGTTTTGTGTGTGTCCGTCAGGAAAAAAAACTTTACTGTCTATAAGATTAAAAGTATGGAAATAAGATAAGGTATTTGAAATATGGGATGTAGCTCCTATATCAATTATCCATTTACCATATATGTTTACAGAAGAATTAAGTACGTTAAATGATTATGTACCTGCTTGATCATATGTGGTAGTACATCCTGCTTATTCCTTGATTTGGCATACCTGCATATACTTATGCATTTCCTTTTACATAATACTGGCTATATCTGTACTTGCATTTGCCTCGTTGGTCTGTATTGCACTTTCTTGAATAACATTTGCTCTTTCTTTCTTTTTTTTTTCACATCTCCAAACCAGTTAGGATATCCAATGATTTTAAAACATCCATCTCTGGTGTGCCCTGTCATGTTGCAATGTAAACATTTAAGTTTTTCCTTATCCTTGCGATCTAATATTCGCTTACCATTGAATTTTGACGTGCCCTTTGACTGTATGAATGCCATTGTATGATGAACCGTGTGCTCTATCTGAACCTCTCGTTGTTTCTGAACACTAAGAACCATAGCGTACGCTTTGTTGATGCTTGGGAATGGCTCCATTAATAAGATCTGATGTTTGATGTGGTCGTAGGTCTCATTCAATCCCATTAAAAACTGTATTAAGTTATCTCTATTGGCATGCTCTTTGATTCTCTCCTGTTCTTTACAAGTGCATTTAGGCACAGGATCCAGTACATTTAATTCATCCCAAAGCTTTTTAATCTTTGTGTAATACATTACTATAGACTGATCTTCCTGTCTTGTATTAATGAGATCTCACTTAATTTGAAACAGTTATGGCCTATTGCTACCTCCGAACCTCTCCTGCAACTCCATCCACATGTCTCTAGCACTGATGATATAAATAAAGGAGTCGGTGAGTTCTTTGATAACAGAGTTCAATATCCAAGTTATCACCATTAAGTCAGATCGTCTCCACTCTTTGTGTTCAGCTGTTCCTTCTGCCAGAGCTTCTACTATCCCGTCAACAAAACCAAGTTTGTTTTTAGCTCATAACGCGTGAAGCATTGAGTGACTCCACAGTATATAATTTGAACCATCCAATAAAGCAGTAACCAGTACCAAACTCGGTTGATCATTCTGATGAATACCTAAATGAGATCCACTTACCATTGTAATTGCTTTATGATCATCAGTTCCTGCCATGTAAATGATGAATGAAAAACTGAGAAAGCTCTGATACCATGAAGAAAATTTGTCTTTTATTTTCTCCTTAATTTTTCCATATTGTATTGAAGGATCGTTATACATTTATACATTGTGTTTGCTAATAAGAGAAGAGTCTGTTGCAACAAACTCTGTACACGTCATGTCTAACTAGAACCTTCCATCTATACGAAGTCGTTTTGAACATAAAGTAAAACAACTGTGTTTTAACTTTAATGCTCCACGCGTGTTACATACGTTTCCTATATCCAAAGCAATCAGTCGTCCCGTCTGCTTATCTTGAGCTCTGTATTTTTTCTTCTGTCATATTCTCTTCAATTAATATATCATAAACCTTTCATATTCTTCATGTCATTTTGGATACTATATCCTTAATATATCTTAATTAGTATATCTAATAAAGTTTAATTATCATATAGATACCTTTTGTTGAGTTATTTTATTTTCTTTAATCAATGTTAGTAGATAAAATGCATTGATATTATATTTGAAACTAGTGGATGAGCTACACTACTTGTAGATGTAGGTGAAATGTTTTATTTTTTGATAATATATATGTAATCTTTATTATTTTAAAAGCATGTAAGTTAAGAGTTTGATCGTTAAATTCGTAGTTTGTGAATATGTTTTGAAAATTTGAGATTTCATGTTGTTATAATTTGAGATATTTTTGAAATGCATATTTTTTTTACTAAATGTTTATTTAATAAAATAAAGAAGGAAGAATTTTTGTTTTGATTAATGTTTACATTTAATTAAGTTTTAGAATTTCAATGGTTAGTTTTATTTTGGTATTAAGAGAAGATTATTTAATGAAGTAACGAAAGAGAAGTTAGAATATTGGTTAATATTTCTATTTAATATTATTTTTAAACCTTTTTTTCATAATATTATTTAATTTATTATTTTATGTCTTATTAAATAATTTAGAAGAATATATAATAAAATTAGAAAAGAAAATACTATTTTATATTTATATTTGCACTTAATGTTAATTTTACTTAATGTTAGTTTTAAAGTCTTTATTTTTTAAATGTTTATATAATTAAATGTGAATAAGTTGATTTGTGAAATTATTGAGAGAAATATTAAATAAAATAGGGAAAGAAAAATACTAATCTATGTTAATTCTTGCATATCATTTTATTTTTAAATTTTAAATAAATATTTAATTTATAGTGGGACGAAAATATGTAAAATTGTATAATATTTTTTTTTAGAAATGCATGATTTGAGAATTAAATGTCTTAATCCAAATGTATGGATAGATAAAAAAAATTAATAAAAATGATTACATTTGATGTATTTAGTAGTTTCTTTGCTTCCAAATTAAACAAAACAAATGTAGAACTTGTAATATCATATTCAACCTTCAAATGTATTTTATACGTAAAATAAAACAATAAATCAAAATGTTATTCATGTTATTAAAATTAAAGAATAAGATATTAAACCATCAAAATTAACTTACCTGATCAAAGGATATTTACATTTCTTATTACACATATAATATATGTAACTACTACCCATACAAACAACTTTCTTGCTACATACATTGCAAGAAACATAGCATCATCCATATAAATCATAAATTTCTTTTCTAAGAGTGAGTTGTAAAAGCTGTAAAATCATTTCACAACGATTGTGTGGTCCTAAACATTTCACCTTTTAATTTTAAACATCAAATTTTAAAAGTTGTAAAATCATTTCATATTTTCTAAATAAAACAATCATACCTCTAATGTCTCATTCCAATATAATTTTAACATTTCTTTTATGCTCATTCTAGTATCAAACGTTTGTTATTATATTGAAATTTCTTAAGCTACATCATTTTACAAGAGACTTCATATATGGAAATCTATAAATAAAAACTATTGATTGTTTTGATACATAAATTCACTTTCTCCTTTTTATGATGTAGAAAAAATTCAAAATACCTTTCAATTAATAAAGTTACATCTTTAATTTCTAGGTTTATATATAACTTGCTAAGGTTGTTTGTAGAAAATGTCACTTCTTTTATAATACATTTGAATTAAATTAGATTAATAATTTAGATTAATAAAATTAAAACCATTGAAATTGTTGATTATTGTAAAGTGACTATAATAATAAAAGGCCAATTATTGCTTTCAAATAAACTCATATTAAATTTATTCAAGTTAATCAATACTAATAGAAATTTTAAAAGTAATGAAAACATTATCAAGATTTATAAATTTAAAATTTGAGATATTTAACTACTTACTATAGAGTAAAGTATTTCAATATCTCTTTTTTATTTCCCCATTTCAACAATTTCCAAATGTTCAATCTCTGATATGCATCCAATAACATTTGTACTAGAAAAGAAATATATAAATACTAAAAACTAGAATATTTTAAAATTTACCTATAGACATACATGATAAAAATCTATTGTAATTTATGTAAGTTTGTACCAAATTAACAATAATGAATTCCAATCCATTTTTCATTTTTCAATACCCTTTCTTCAAGTTTCTGTGTAACAATAGAAGATATGAATGTTAGTTTTAATTCATATCATATGATAATGATCGATAGTGACTTGAATTTTGCATAACCTTTAGATTCTTGATAGCAAATAAATAATAGTCTTCAATTAGCATTAGTTTGTACTTTGTCACATGAGTCTTACGAATAGTAATATTGATCGAGCGTAAAAGTGTCATGTTTTATACCCACAAAGCATCCATTTTAGTACTATTTATTTATTAGAACATTTGACTTGTGTATATTTCATATTTTGCAGGTCAAAAACGGTGAGTTTTGGAAAACGTGCTTAATTGGGACGATTTAGAGCTTATTTGGATTTTAGAGTTTCAAGACATCGCTTATGGGCATAAGACGGGCTGATACGACCT
>CANYBF010880772.1:0-23648 GCA_948192965.1 Dalechampia spathulata | reverse complement strand
TATCTCACGTTCTCAGACGCTAGCAGGGTTTAGAATCAATAAGAAGGTGATTTGGTAGGGTTTAGGGCAGAAGAACTGAAGGGAAAAAGGATTAAACCTTAAGCAAAACCGTCTGAAATCTGCCTTAAAAGTCAAATACAGAGTCGCGTACGGCCGTACGGACATTGGTACACCCGTACCGATGTGAAAAGCCTGATAACCCTAAACTCCTGCGAGCTATGGTATGGCCGTACCACCCGTTGGTACGCCCGTACGGGCACTGTTCATCTGTCCCAAACACTGTTTTCCTGCGAGCAAACTGATTTCCTGCGAGCAACGGTACGACCGTACGCCCATATGGTACGCCCATACACACTCGAGGCTCTCAGTTCCCTGTTCCCTCTCTGTCTCGTCCGACCGTACGCCCTATACGTACGCCCGTACCACTTCCTAAACTCACATAACTTGCCTATTTGGCAAGCCTAACTCATCTCTACACAACCCAAACCTTCTTGCCAACCCTGCAACACTTCAATACACATTCCTAAGCACAATCACAAACCGTCCCTCATCCGACCGAGAAGACACGCTTCCCAATGAGGCGACGTCACACATTGAAGCATATAAACACATTCACACACATCATAAGCATACGCAAAGCAACTATGCATACATTTCACTGCATACCTACATACCAATACATATACACATACACATACACATATACATTCATATATCCACGTTCACATACATCCCTAGGTACATTTATACGTCTAACTCCTAGGGTCTCTATCGTGGGTGTAACAGGGACCGTTTGGTGAGTCATTTATAGAAAGCAGCTTGAAGCAAAATCGATAAAAGAGCTGTCGATTTCAAAGGAAAGACTGTCGTGGTAGGCATGCGTCTGACATGCCTGAAATCAGCTGTCAGGTTGCCGATTTTAGGCATTTCAGATGCACGCCTACCATGAAGTCTTTCCTCTAAAATTGACAGTTTCTTTGTCGATTTTGCTTCCATCAATAGTTATTTTATGACATAAATAGTAAATTTTAGATATACATAATAAATTGGGTGGTTATGAATTAAAGATGTTACATGGGTGAATGGTTAAAACCTGAAATCGACAATTTTATTACCGATTTGCATATAATTAATTGGTCATGTGTTAAATATATTATGATACTTGAACGAAATCGGTAAGAAAATTGATGATTTTTCATGTAATGCATATAGGTATCGTACATTTTTATTATCGTACTTGACGGAATGAACAGAAACAAGAATTCAATTATAAATTGCAATGCACCGAGGGTGAAATTTGAATGAGCTACATTGAGGTGATTTATATTCTGAAGTTCTCTTCCTCATTTGTCATTATATCATGTGTAATATTATTAATAACAATATAATTGTTTCATTTAATGCAAGATTTTCATTGTGAGTTTTTGCTACGTTTCGCTGACAAGGTAAATATATATTGAGTTATTATAAACATTTTTATATTATAATTGTTATAAGATATTCTCTTTATGAATTACTTATGTTTATTTATATAAATGAAATAATGCAGGATTTGATTTGTGTTTTGACTTCAATTTTTACAAAAGGTAATTATCATTTGTAAATTTTAAAATTATTTAAATTTATTTCAATGATAACATTATGAAAATAATACTAGATTTATCATAATAGTTGCATATTATATTTTAAAAGTTATTATTATATTTTTTTACATTATTATCTTCGTAATTGTATAATAAAAAATGATATTTATTATCATTATATTTTATTATAAAAACATTATTATTCTTTATGATAAATATTATTTTTATTATTGTTCTTATATTATTATTTTGTTATTATAAAAAACACATTACATGTTTATATTAAATGTTATTCACTTATTATTTTTATTATTATCTTTTTATTATGATTATATTTTATTATAAAAAATATTTACAATAATTATAAAATTTAAAATTATTATTTAAAATTATTTTTACTATTATTATCATCAAATTTTATCATGTAAAAATTTTATTCTTTACAAAAAATATTATTTTTATTATTACTCTTTTACTATAATTTTTTTGTTACAAAAACACAGTTAATATATATATAACAGTTGGTATTATGTTATAAATTTTATTTAATTGTTTAATGTATCAAATATTTGTTATAATTCTAATATGATTTTCTTTAATTATATACAGGGTTTTAATATGTCATAAAGTATTGTAGTTGTTATTCATTGGGGAGGTCAAATGCATAATGGAATAGCAGGTTTTGAATATGAAGGAAGTCGAACAAGACGTATAAGATTTTCCAATCAGATAAGTTTTCATAGTTTGGCTCGTAAAATTCTCATGTGTTGTCATTAGAAAAGAATGAAAGAATTACTTCAATCATGTATAAATACCCTCTCTATACACAAAATATATTATATTGGTCTTACATGGTAATTGCTGATGATGTGGATATAAGTTCGATGTTAGAAGATTTTAACTCTGGTCTTATGCAAAATATTGAGTTATTTATTGAGGTTGAATCCATCACTAAAGCAGTTAACAATGAAGAACATCATGCTAACATCAACAATGCAGGCATAAACTCACATGATGAACATGTATATCAACCTTTACTTTCATTTCAACTATTTAATAACAGTGAAAATGTGTTCAATCAAAGTCAACTGACAATAGAGGTACACCAGTCCTACCCTCTTACAGGAGAACCTTCATAGCAAATCTATAGTCCAATGCCCATTTCAATCAACGACATGCCAGCAGATGTGCATAATTTCTTTAATCCAATCCATCCATAATAACATGATGTTGGCCCATCAGATATCCCTTCTTTGTCTAATATCCAATCAATGTTTTATCAATTATCACTTAATCATATTCATGAAGATGAGCAATTGGATGATCCTGAAGTGAATAATGCATATACATCAGATAACGATCTAAAAGGTGAGGATGTTGACTTTATCTGATGATGATGGTGAAGAAGGTCTAGTGCAAGCAGAAGGTTCGAATTAGTTCATCTTTCCATCTGAACATTATGCAACCTTACAATATGAAGGTATGAATGCATGTATGACAATGATACAAACCATGACAAGCTGGGATGATTCATTAGATTTCATAAAAGGATAGATGTTTTCATCTAAGGAAGAAGTTCAAGCTGCGGTGAAATAGTTTTCTATCAAAAGGCATGTGTCATATAAGGTGGTTGAATCACAACCTTCATATTAGAGAGTTTAATGTATAAGAGCTGATAAGGGATGTGGTTGGAAGTTACAGGCAAAATGTATCTTATCATCAACAAATTGGATCATAAGTGTATATATAGTCCACATACATGCAGTGCACCAACATTGTCTCAAGATCATAGGCAATTGGATTCAGATATTATAGCTCGATGCATTATGGAGATGGTAAGTAAGGATCCATCATTGAAAGTTAATGTCATCATTAAGAGTATTTGAAATCGATTTAACCATAAATTTGAAATTGATTTAACCATAAAGTTAGTTACAAAAAAGCATAGCATGGAAGGAGGAAGGCATTGGCTATTATCTTTGGTAATTGGGAGGATTCCTATAATCAATTGCCCAGTCATTTGAGGGCACTTGAAACATTCAATCTGGGAACTGTTACAAATCTTATTTTTGATGATTTGCTAGATCCTCAAATCAAAATGTTTCGAAGAGTTTTTTAGGCATTTAAACCATGCATTGATGGTTTCACTTTCTATAAGCCTGTATTGTTGGTAGATAACACATTTCTATATGGAAAATACAAGCATACTTTGCTAATTGCTTCTTCTATTGATGGAAATAACAAGATTTTCCTTATTGCTTTTGCCTTGGTTGAAAGTGAAAATATTAACAGCTGGGGTTGGTTCATATGGAGTATTTGTAAACATATTACACAAGTAAAAGGCTTGTGTATTATATCTGATCATCACAATGGCATATTGAATGCAATGAATAGTCCATATTTAGGGTGGGAGGAACATAAAGGATTTCTTTGGTATTGCTTACATCATCTGGTCAGCAATTATAATGTCTAACATAAGAATCATCATATCAAACACATGCTCTACAATGCAGGTATGTTTAATCAATTATTTTTATAATAACTTTTCATTATGTTCATAACATATTATTATGAATAACAAAGTTAAAACCATTATGTGTAGGTGCAACTTACCAATTGAGAAAGTGTCAAAGAATAATGGACTCAATCAAAGACCTTGACAAACCATCATATGAATAGGCAATTGGAATTCCTTTTCACAAATGGTCTTTCTCACATGATGGTGGATAACGGTATAAAAACTTGACAACAAATATATGTGAAAGTATCAACAATATCTTAAAAGGTGTTCGATAACGACCAGTCACTATGATCATACATCATACTTTCACGTGACTTGTCAAGTACTTTGATGCTAGACGTGCTGAATATACCAATGAAATCACTGCTGGTCAACAATTCACACATTATTGTTGTATGGTCATGATTACAAGAGTGCAAAAAGCAAATGGCCATCAAGTGACAAGATACGAATATAGAACCGGGATTTTTCAAGTTAAGACTGCTTACAACCATATGAGTAGGAAAGGGGGAAACACACAAAATGTTAATCTCTCAAGTAAAATGTGTGAATGTGGAAAGTTTCAAGGGACAAAAATACCTTGCTCACATGCCATCGTTACTTGCAAACAAGTTTATATTGATTTCTGGCAATATGTTGATGATTGCTACAAATTATCAAATGTCATTCAATGTTATAACGTGTCTTTCAATCCTATGCCTCATGAAGCTTATTAGCCAAAATATACTAGACTTGCTATTGTTCTGAATATAGAGATGAAATAGACCAAAGGAAGATCAAAGTCTACTAGTATTTAGAATGAGATAGATTTTGTGGAAGAGGGGAATAATAATTATAAATGTAGTATTTGTAAGTAAGTTGGACATAACAAAAAGAAATGTCCAAATCGTGGTGTAATCATTTTGTGAATTGCAATTTATTCTTAATATATTTCAAATAAGTCTATTCTTCTTATTTATATATTTTAAATAACATCATATAGATTTAATTTATCAACCACTACTAGTAGTAAGCATGTTTAATATGTTTTTAATTCATATCATATTGTATAATCAATGTAGTATTTATTAATATAATCCGGTCAAACAATATTACGCAATATCACTTCAATCATAAGTTATAATGAGTCAATGAATTTGGAACCCTAAGAATTTTAGGGTCCAGTTCAAGGTACAATTTTCCATCTTATAAATATAACATCTTTATTAATCTTGTTTTAATATTTAGGATTTTATTAATGTAATCTTTGTTAATCTTATTTTAACATTTATTTTCATTTTAAATTTCATTTATATTACATTATCAAAATATAATTATAAATTTCATATTAAAATATCATTTCTATAAAATATATTCACATATTATTTAACAAAAAATCAACTAATTCAATATATTATTCATTAAAAATAACATCATTAATAATTATAAATTTTTTATTATTTACTAAATGATTAATATATTATAAAACTAAATATTCTAAATCATTTAATTTTTATTTTATAAAAATCTTACTTCTAAATTCATTGATATATATTTTTATATATTACAAAAATTACTTCATTTTTAATTTTATTTATATTATTATTTTCATTTATATAAACAACAAAATTCATTTATTTCCTCCACTATAAATATGTAATTTATAATTAAAATATCTTTCACAAAAATAATTTCATACATTTTTCTATTAATTAATCAAATAATGAATATATTTTTCACAATTATTTATATCTTTTTTAATTTAAAATTTAACTTCCTTATGATTTACTTTACTTTTTTCTTTAAACAAATATACATAATAATGTATTTTAAATTTTCTTTACTACATTATATCATTTATATTATTAACATTAACAAATTATCATTTTACATTATTTTCAAAAATTACTCACTTAATTTACTAATTCAATTTATTATTATCATAATATTAACATTATATTATCATTAGCTTTTCACATTATTTTTAAAAATTACTTACTTAATTTACTAATTCAATTTATTATTATCATCTGTAAAATATTCATCAATTTTACATTTTAATCATTATTATAAATTATATTCATCAATTTTACATTTTAATAATTAATATAAATTATATTTACGTGCAATCATCACATAATTATTGAGAGTGTAGAATTACATTAAAATCGGTAATAATACTGTCGATTTCAATTCAACTGATAGATTGTCGACTCCTATACCGAGTCACTGAAGTCGATTGTTAGTCTACCGATTTTTATGTACGAAAGTGTATTTTTTGCAAGTGAAACCGATAGATGGGTTGCCGATTTCACTTGCAAAAAATACATTTAATTCTATATCAAAATTATCACATTATTTCAAGAAATATTTTTCAAATCACATTATGTTACGAATTATTTCTACAAATCATATTATTTTAGTCTTTAGTCCTTACATAGCACTAGTTATCTAGAAAGGGATAAAATATGGTTTTGACCCTTAATATTTAAGACCAATAACACATTTACCTCCGATCTTTTTTGAAAGTGCATTTAAATACGAATTAAGCAAAATCCAGTTATTCAAATCCCTAAAAGTTCTATAAAAATAGGAAGAGAACCAGAGTTCCATGGTTGATTATCAAGAGATTTTTGATGTTTACCGTAAAAGGAGCTAGTTGCAGAGAGATGATGTAATGATCGAGATAAAAATATAAAAAAAATTTTGAAAAATTGATTTCTTTTATAAAAATATATGAAATTTTAAAACATATTTTAAAAAATATAAATTTTTAAAAATTTATAGAAAAATATATTATATACGTATAATAATACACTTAACAAATAATTTTAGTTTATATTAAATATTTAATATGTATATTTTGAGTATTTAATACTAAAATTCTAAATTATAATTTATTAATATTAATTTAAAATAATATATCTTTCATATTCTAATAATTTTTAATTTCAAAACACATTTTAAATAAAAAAAATAGTATATTTTATATTGAAAAATATAAAAATATAACTTCCATATTTTTGAAAAAAAAAGTTACAAGAATAATTTTGAAAAAAAATTAAGAAGTTATTTTTACAGATATTTTACCGAAAAAATCTCATATTTTTTATAATTAAGTAACAATAGTTTTTAACAAAATTGTTTAAATTATTATAATTATTTTTAAAAAAAATGATCATATAGTTTAGGCAAATTCCGTTTCCCATAAAAGGTTAAAAACGACATCGCATCGCTCGATTGTGGACTTGACGAAATTGCCCTAATCTCTTTGCACATTTTTCCACCGTGGACATGTGTACATATAAAAAGGGCAGCAATGCCTAAAACCCTAATATCCTCGCAAGCTGCCTCAGATCGTCGCCGACGCTACAAGTCCAAAGGTAATGTGCCTTCAAAGTCTCTCTATTCCTCTCTCTATAACGATAGAAAACCATCTCCTTTGTCCGGTTATCTGAAAGTTTGAAACAGAGAAGGAAAAAATATTGTGTTTGTAGTCGATTTCATCAATCCATAATTTTTTATTTGATTTTTAATATCATTATGTTGTTCTCTTTGCTTGTGCAATACTATGTGTTTGATATGGTTGATTTCCTTTTTAAATTATGATTAGTTTTTTGAGTTCTATTCTTTCATTATGTTTACCTTGATCTTGTGTGTTTCTTTTAAAAAAGAAATAATTAGTTAAAAGTACGTGTTCAATTAAATGAGTGCTAAAAGAGATGATTATTGATTTCGTGTGAATTTATAGTTGCAGATACGTAGTGTTATATGATGATTGTCTGTTACTGGTATCGGCATGGTCATGGTCTTTATGTAGAATGCAATTGTTATTAATAAGCTGGATTTGCTACTGCAGGTAATGGCTCCAAATACTGGCCTATTTGTCGGATTGAACAAGGGGCACGTATTAACCAAGAAGGAATTGGCTCCACGTCCTTCTAATCGCAAAGGAGTGAGTTGATTTTTGCCACAGTTCATCTTGTTGACAGTAACATTCATTTTCGTGCTTACTTCTTAGGCCACTTGATTTTTAAAGACGAATGGAAAGCATTTCATGACATACATTTCTGTTCCCTTGATCACTGTGAAGCAGAAATATGTTGTTTGTTCATTCGCTGCTAAATGATGTCTGGATCAATTAGTTGTTTTCTCGATGACATCACACTGTTTTACTGTGTGTGCATGACAGGCTGCTAATGTTATTATGACGTTGTGGTATTTCTTTACTCGCAGAAAAGTAGCAAAAGGGTCACCTTTGTGAGGAATTTGATCAGGGAAGTCGCTGGTTTTGCACCATATGAGAAGAGAATCACTGAGCTTCTGAAAGTTGGGAAGGATAAGCGAGCTTTGAAGGTGGCAAAGAGAAAGTTGGGCACCCACAAGAGGGCAAAGAAGAAGAGAGAGGAGATGTCCAGTGTACTCCGTAAGATGAGGTAACATTCAAAGGGCTATGTTTATTATATTCTCATATTATCATTTTGTTTGTTTCAAACCCTATATAAACACAACTGAGATCCATTTTTGTTTTGGTAAAACTGTCAAGTATTCTAATTTGTCCTTGCGCATGATCCTTTCAGGTCTGGTGGAGGTGCTCATGAGAAGAAGAAATGAGAGCTAGGTTATTTGAGTTGATGGTTTTATGTTTCGGTAGAAGTTGGTAACTAGAGGAGCCTGCTATATTTTTGTTGTTTAGAGTCTAAAGACTTTGTTCAGAACGTTGTTTGTTTAATTTGGAAGCTAATGGTTTTGTTTTAATTGCCATGTGGTTAATACCCACAACATATTTTGTGCGATTTACCTTCTGGTGTGAATGCATTTTTTTAAGTTGCCGGTGAGGCTGTTTTTGTTGGTGTGCATCTTTAAAACATTCCCATAACATTACTAAGAATGGGGGAAAGATTACAGGAATTCTCTCCCCTCCGAGCTAGTAATAGTGTTTGCTAAATTTGAGGAATCGGCAGTTCCATGATGCAAGTGTAGTAAAATTTCCTCAGGAATTTCAGATTCAGGAAAACTCCTCATCGACACATTTTCAACATTGTCACTGGAATTAACCACGAGTCAACCGCTCTGTAGATCACGATCGCTAAACTAAAACTCTTGATCCTTCAATTAGCTCTCAACGCACATAATTTTTCTCTTTCCTCCTGACTTATGTGCCGTATTACGGCGTCTAGTACAGTTGCGTGTTTTCCTTGAACTAACGGCGTTCCATTTTCGTTCAGCAATTAACCTGCAGATTTTCAATTTTGAATTTCATTTGTCCAAATCTGTCATGTGTCTTCGCACAGCTTAACTTAAATTTTTTCAGTAATTCTTTTAAAAAACAAAATGTTATGTGATCAAGTTCGGGTGTTATACATCATCTGGCACCTAAGCAATGTCAGGCTCGCTGGAGGGCCGAACCTCCGTTTGCAACGGCGCTAGGTAGCACTGCGCTCAGCATTTTTTTTGCCGTGGATAATTCCTTCCCGTCTACTCAATAATGTAAAAACCTGTGCATTCACACGATCATACATCCGAAAACCTATCACAGAAAGCTCATCCGTCTTTTGTTCAACGCAAAAAATTCCACAAAGAGGACGAAAAGACTGGGCAAGGATAATTTTCCTTTCATTTGATTCCGAACAGAGGGGATTAAGGTACTTGAAGATGAAGGTATAATCATTAATTTCCTACCAATGTACTCGGAAATTTTACAAGAGAATTTTACAATACCCATCATCAAGCTGTAGAAATGGGCCATTGAAAATTTTATGAATGGCTCACACTTCTAATTGTCGTGCTTTCTCGCTTAGATTATGCATGGTTTCTCCTTCCCATAACTCAGCTAGTTCCCTCCTGAACCAGGAGATGATGATTACAGGTCCCAGTGTAGAAGGCACCTACATTAACCGTGTCATAGAGAGGGATCATTGTTAATAAATGGTGGCGATCATATAGGATTACAAAATAATCACAAGATCCCATTGGTTACCAATAACCAACACATAAACCAGGATTAATGATGATTTCCAAGGAAATTTGATATCCTTTCATTTATAAATAAAAATAGATGCAGTACCACATAAAGAAGTGCAGGTTGGGGTGACCGAGTCAAAACACCAGCTGCCAAAGCAGACACCAGGCCAATGGCATATCCAGTAACCGCAAACCAGATGTATTTGGGCCCCGTGGCGGAATGCAAATCCATGAGATTTACAGGGTCTCTGTTATTTCGATAATCAAAACAAAGTACTAATGCCAGTAGCATAGCTGGAATGGCCTGCATTTCAAAATACAAAAACACCCAATTTATCTCAGATATTTCTCTGGAATGATAATCAGAATTGACAGGAACTAAACAATCTGACCATAATTTGAGCAAGAATGCTTATACATGAAACAGCTCCAGGGTGCCTAAAACACAGACCAGAAGTATGCTCGAAAGAGCTTAAGATGCATATGGGGTGAGAGCAAAAGTTTGAAAACAGAGGTGGACTTCAGCTTGCAAGCATACAGCTTAAAAGTGAAATGATTGTTGAATAAGAGTCTAGCTTCTATGACAGAGGAGCTAGGGAGAGTTTTGAAAAAATGTTCAAGATGTGAAAAGGCCATGTATTAATAGAGTCCTCCAGGTCTTACCATCTTCGCAATTCCGTCACTAAACAAAAACCTGAAAGATATAAATCCCTAGATTAAAGACCAAAGCACATGAGTTTCCATAAGAGGAACCAGAAATCACAGGTCAATGATAAACAAGAAAATCCAAGGATATGATAAATTAGCAGAACACTACATGATATTTTGCATTATCACAGAATTATTGGCTGAGGTTTCCAGAAAAACAGAAGAATCTAAAATGTTGATATTGAAGCCACAAAACAAATGCTGATGAAATACCAATGCTTCTCAGTGAGAAATGTCATACAACAGTGACCAGAGTCTTAGCATACCATGTCACCTAGGCCAAGCATCATGAAGTCTGAGGCATTTCGTCCAGGAACCGCACTCCCAAACAAACTCCTGGGAAACACTATTTTCACAGGCAACTCAAGTTTCTTTGTGATCAATTGCAACCCAGGAAGGCTCAAACTATTAGCCACTGTATGAACAGGATTTGATGCTTGTTGCGTTGCCACTGATACCATGACATTGGCACCAAAAAATCTTTCTGAGAAGAATACCCAGAATATGTCATATACAAATAAGCATGCAAGAAGCATTGCACATATTTTGATGTTCGAAAGACGCACATGGCTCACAAATGCAATGCAAATAGAGATGCCCAATAGGTTATTTAATATCCAATGCCCAGAGACAAGCCAAGCTGTAACAGTCATACAGCATGCTAGCAACAATAACCCCTGGGTTCGTGTAAATGACTTTGAACAGCATCGTGATACAAAGGGGTCTGCCAAGCCATAATGCGACTTAACATAAGCAACATAAGGAGAAAGGCAGAAGAATAGAGATGACACGGAGGCAATGGCTGTGAATGCAGTGAGAAACTGAGAGACTGATGAAAACAAGTAAAACATTAAAAGCAAACTACAGGAGCTGAATACTGGGATCATTAACGCTTGTGACCTATCCAAGGTAATGGATGCTTCTGACATATCACGGTTCCTCTCCATTTCTTTACTATAATTTAGGGCGCGAAAAGCAGATCCGAACGTTACAGCTATAGCTGTCGCTATCAAGGTAACAGGTGCAGGCTCCAGCAAATACAAGAGCTTCCATAAAGATTCCATATTGAGAATACAAAGCTGTCAATTCAAACCAATCTTGTATGATACAAAGAAGCAAATCACGTATCACCAATTTTGAACCCAAAGCTGCATTTTATCCCTGATGAATAGTCCACCAGAGAAATTCAAGCAGACCTGAAACCAATATCACATGGGATCAAAACTCAGACGAAATATAAATGCATGTTTTAAAACCACATAAAAAGGAAGGCGAGGCTGCTAACAACTTAAAGCTTGGACTTTTAAGAATGTATGATCAGTGATCTTAGCACGTGGAATTACAAACATATTGTGATATATTCAATTTCCATTTCTCAAACTTTCATATTCACAATTTCATAAAAAGTTTAATGTCTACAATTCAAAGTTTGGTTTCCAGTAAATTAACACAAAAGCCAGCAGAAACCCTGAAGAAGAGTAATTTGACAGTTATTTCTTTTCCCCTTGATAAACATTTTTAGTAAAAAAAAATGAAACTCAAACAATAACAGCTGAATCTCCCAGGAAACCAATATTGAGCAAGCACATTCGCCCACAGATAGGATTCTACCAAGATATCAAACACAATTAACACAAATTGAAACTTTAAATCCTGATACCTCTCTCTTTTCAGAAGGGAAAAAGAATCAAAATCACAAGGACCTCCAACTGACCTCACTAGCACTCATCTTTCCAGGATAAGCTCATTATTCCTTTCTTTTTTCTCAATTAAATCAACCATGAAAGAAATTGAAATCCACAAAAAAAAAAAAAAGATAACGAGCAGATTAGCATGCAATTGGATAGACAGACGCTTGTGGTTTATATAATTAAAGATCTGAAACTCTAAAGGAACAACGAAATCGAAAGACAATGATAGGATTTTGAAAAGGGCTAACCTTGGACTTTGAATTGCTTCAAAGACTTTATCTGATCAATGAAATCTCTCCCTTCAAGAAGCCCGAATTAACGAAGAAAAACTAGATTTTCAGTTTCGCCCCAGTTTTTCTTCTGTTACGCATTTTAGCCCCGTGATTTCCCCTTTTTCCCTTTGACCAGTATTTCTTGGGCCGGAGTTATTGGGGCTCTGGACATTACAGCATTTGAGCTGAACCTGTAATTTCTTGGAACTTTACACGGATACCCAGAGAAAAAGAGCTAAAAAAATAGGAAAATTAGTCTTGAGGTTAGTTATAATAATTTTTAATAAAACAGGGGCAATCGCACAAATTTCTCTAATTTCTTGTTATGGAAGGAAAAGGGTGTGAGTATAATAAATACATTTTTTTTTTCATAAAATAAATTATTAAAAAAATTTTATTTTTAACATAAATATTGAATTTTACTTAAAAAAAATTCTAATATGATGTAAATATAATTTTTTAACTAAATTATCCCAATATATAAATTAATTGAACATATATTAAAATTTACGATAATTATATTAAAATAAATTAATGCAATATTATTGAATATCTAAAAGCTTATTATCAATTTCATATATTTGTATGTATATAATATAGATTACGTGGAGTTATGTAAACAATGTATTAATAAATTATATTAAATATGGTATAAAGAAGTTTTTTGTTTAAAAAATATTTAAGATGAAGTAATTTTCTATGATGATTATAAATGATATTAAATTTAATTTTAATGTTAACGATGGACCACAATGACGTTTGAGTTATGGAATTTTAATGGTTTATTATTACATTAATACATAATTATTTTTATTCGTATTAAGTTTAATTTAAATGAATTTAAATTTTTATTAAAATTGAAAATGAATGTTTATAAATAAATTTATTTAAAATATAGGGAAATTATGATTTAATCCTGTACGTTATTCTCGAACCGAATTTAATCCTATAGATATAAGTTGATGTGTGGAGAGATGCTCATGTGCACATAAATAACCTGTCATCGTCCACACACCAACTTTTCTTTTCTTTGCTCGAAGGCTCCATTTTCAATATTTCATTGTTTTCCTAAAATAATTTTCTGGATAAATATTCAACTTTAAATAAATAATTATTTATAGATAAAATAATTTTTCAAAAACTAACCAATATAAAGGCGTGCTCTTATGTCCCTATTTATCGTAAATTAATTCAAATAGTTTTATTGGGTCCACTCAATAAAATGGAGGGAAAAAAATAAAAGGCTGGCTTTAAATGTGAAGAGAATTAATGGGGCAATGAACAATCAATGGGAAACATATGAGCTTTAATTATAGTTTTCAACGAACCAAATAAATGGCATGGCAATGATGTTGTTTAGGTATGAGAGTTTGACCGCACGGGCGTAGCTCAGTTGGTACTCGGGTGGGTGTTGAGATACCAAGAGTTCACGGTTCGAGTCTTGACAGCCGCAGTGTGGGAGTCACATCCTTTGGGTGAGCTCCTTGTGGGCACCAAGACCACAGACCCCATCTAGGAGGTCGATGGATACCGTGATTTACCCATCTATAACTGTTCGGGCTTGGATGTGGGGGCCCTTGGGATGAGGGCATATGAGATACCAAGGTATGAGAGTTCGTTAGATTGGTTGGTAAAGTAGCCCTCAAGTTTTCAGATCTGATTATCGATCTAATTTCTTTCTATTTTATATTATATTAATTGATATAATTTATTTATGAAAAATAAATAATCTTGGTTTGAAATCCCCTGCCCCGGACTTATAGTACTTCAAATATTTTGTTTCAAATTGTTGTTTTATTTATTCAATTGTGTTTTTCTTTTGAAATACAATATCAATTTATTCTTAGTTTATCATATTATAATTATATTAATAATGTAAATGAGAGATGTTTGATAGACATATAAAATTATCATTCATTGGTAAATATAATATAAACATAAATCAATAAAAAAGAATTATAAAAAATTTTATATTCCAACGTATTGATAATTTTCATATAAAAACTATTACGATAAAAATTATATTCAACGTGAATTTGAGAAAATAATCAACAATTTTTAATATATTTATATTATGTATTTAATATATGGAATAAACATTGTCCTTTCTAAATATCATAGTCTAGATATTGTATTGTACAATGAGATTAGGCAGAAAGTACCACTCACAATTTCACCTCTCCTTTTACGAAAACGATGTTACAATTCGAATTAATGATGCATTGCACTATGCCTTTTTATTTATGATGCAATGATAACGCATGTTTTAGTTCCCTCTTGTATGAGTATTCCTTTTAATATCTGGATATTGTTAATGCCATGCTTTTTTTTTTCTTGTGTGTTAATTAATATCTATAAGAGATAAATTATTTTAATATATATACTGATTTTACTTTTAATATTCAAAATTAATGTAAAATTAATTTATATAATTTATTTATTTATAAAAAATGTTAATATTTTATATAAGAAAATATAATTTATTCAATATCTTGAAATGATACATGACAATAATTTTATAGTTTTAATAATTAAATTTTAGACTTCTAAACATAAAAACAAAGAGAAAAGAGATAGATATTTATGGATTTTAGAAAAATATATAAAACTGTATTTAGATAATAAATTTTAGAAAAAATATTTTAAAAATAATGATTTTCAAAGATTTAATAAGATTTAATATAAAATCAAGTAAAGTTTTAAGATAAATTTATTAAAGATTTATTACATAAAATTATTATTTTTACAGTAAAAATTATTATTTTAAATAGTTTTAAAATCATATATTATGTTATAAATATTTTTTAAAAAATCAATTTTTTTATTTTCTCTATATTTTAAGTATCAAGCTCCAATAAAATTGCATGTATAACAATATTAAAACATTAATAACATATTTCATTTGAAAAACACTATTTTCATTTCAATTAAAATGGAAACATCCATATTTTAAGTTAAATTTATTTCATTAACTTTTCTTCATTTAATTTTTCAAATTAATCATATCATTTTTTATTTTATGAATTATTTTATATCGAACAAGTAGAAATAATTTACATAATTTATAAATTAATCATATATTTTAAAATTATAATAATTACATTTTGGAAAATGTCAAAATGTAACAAAAAGCAAAAGAAATTGGGGGCGGCTGGGTGGGGACCGGGGAATTGACCAATGCAGAGGAAGCTGCAGTCACGCCCAACTTGGCCATCTGTCTGAAAGAGGAAAAGAAAAGTAAAAGGAAAGACCACCCACCATGCCAAATCAACAGCAACCACCCTTCTTACCCCATTCTTCCCAATTACGTCCTTTACTTTTGGATCTAACACAATGAATTATTTGGTATCGAAATAAAAAATAAAAGATTGATAAAACATTTCATATTAGGTGGCATTATCTTTTATAATATACTTAAAATATAAAAAAACGATTAACATATAATATATAATATATATAATTTTGATGTACGTATTTAATATTAGATTTGTAATGTATAAAAGGGTTTCTTTTATTTTACTTATAAATACCATCTCTTTCCTTTTTGAGCCTTAATGCTGTCCTTTTTTTTTAAGATGTGAATCAAACAAAAATCTCATTTTCTTTAACATAGTATTGTGATTATTTATGGTGCCCATGATGAATGGATCTGCTGGTAAAATTGAAAAGAAAACGATAGAAATACGTATAAAAAAGAAAAGGGATAAAAACAAACTAAAAGCTTTCCACTCCATCTCTGTCTCAGCATCTCCGCAGAGACCTTATCACTCTCTCTTCCTCTCTACTCATTGCACGCAAAAAGCTTTTCACTCACACCAAATCCAAAATTAGAAAAGCTAAATATAATTATAAGAGTTATAGGATTAATACAAGTGCTATGCCTTCTTCCTCTTTGACCACTGGCTCTGTCTCTACCGGTGGTGGAGGTGATAATGGTTCTCTTCGTAATTTCAAGCTAAACCAGTCTACTTTCTTAGCTTCTCTCATGCCTAAGAAGGAAGTTGGCGCTAATCGTTTCATTCAGAATGATACTCAGTTCGATGGCCGAGGCACACTTATCCGCTATCTTCGGTAATTCAGAACTCAAAACTGCGTTCGTTCATTAGCTGAGACGCTTCGGCTGATTTGCTTATTACTGTTGGAATTTATATGGATTGAAATTGTAGATTCTGGTGTTGATACTGCTGCTTCAGGATTAGAAATACCCATATCGCTTAGATTGTGCATGGTTTCTCCTTCCCAGTAGCTCATAATCGAAAGACAATCCACCTTCACTAGTAACTCTAACCTCTGCTATTCTTTGTTAATTATACTCTCCTTTCTTGTTTTTGTTTTCTTGGTTTGTTCTACTTTGGTGATTCGCTGCCAATGCAGTTGATTTTCCTTTAAGTTTCTTCGTTTCTTAAGTACAAATTTGGCCAGTTTCCTTTTCGTTCTTGTTTAATTTAGCCAGTTTCCTATTTTGAGCTGTAAATTCATAATCCAGTTGTTTCCTTCCTGATTTGAAAATGCATTAAATTTCTCCTTTGATTTCCATGTTATACACTATTCTTCTTGTCCTATGCACAAACATACCTTGAATTTCAGATCTGATTCACGTCTCTCTCGAAGTGAATACAGAAATCATCATATTCTTGAGCATCTTTTTAATAGTAAAAGAATAATAAGGTGAAAACGCGGTAAGATGAATTCAGCAGAAGCCATATTGTTGTTGATTTTTCTAAATTGCGGCATACGGTGTCTTTGTTCGTCGGAGCGCCTTCTCGTCAACATGACTGTGGTTCCCAGAGCTAGGGCTATCGGTGCCCGTGAGTATTATTTTAATTTAATTAATTTATTTCCAGCAAAAAGAAAAAGGAAAAAGAGAGTATTGCAGAAGCAGTATACTGTAATTCATTAATTTACTTATGTATAAGCAAGCATTGATCGACTCTTTTTCTCTTTTCCTGAACTGTTCATACACGGAAACGGGGCTTCAGTTTGCTTGGATGGAAGTGTACCTGCTTATCATCTTCACAGAGGATTCGGCGCTGGAGCAGCCAACTGGCTCTTGCAGTTTGAGGTAGCTTTTCTTTCTTGTTTCATTCTTATGAGCGCTAATGGAGAGTTTTTTTAACAATAAAAGAAAGAAAATATAAAATTTGCCTTCATGGGCACCAAATCTGGATCATGATTGGATGTTTTCTCGGAAAAACCAGTACCACTAGATCCATGTTGTGGTCGCAGGGTCCTGAGCTGCGGTGATCTACTTTAATGTTTTTAGAATATAATACGAGTCCTAATTAATATAAGATTTATTAGCATTGGCACATCTATAGTTTTGATTGCGGCAATTTTACTTTTTGGCGGGTTAAGAACGAAACTGAATTTTGACCAAATAAATAATGCTGAAATAAATTTTGAAGTTTTTAAAGTATTGCCTTGCAACGCTTTTATTTGATTTTAATTATTTATAATGATATATTTTATATAATATATACTTAATAAGATATTTTGTTGGATTTGTAAAATGAAGTAAAATATATATATATATATATATATATATATATATATATATATATTTTATTAGATTTAAAATATGATATTTTAAAAATATATATGTAAAAATGTATGTTTAAAATCTATATATTGATTATAGATAAATCTTATTTTATAAAGATTACGTTATTCTTTCAAAGAAGGGAGTTGATAATGAAAACGACTGCTGAGCTTAATCAACGTTGCTGTTATTGCACGTCACATTTAATCAATGAATGATTAGGATGACTGAAGGAAGTGGTTTGAACATGCTTACGTTTACATAACTAAATTATATGGCTGTTCGTTTCTCAAGTGAAAGAAATGATTTGTTTAAATGTGTGTTTGACATTTGTAACCTCTTCTTTTAATTAGAATTACTGATTGAAAATGATGTCAACAAATTTAATTAATTAATTAATCAAAATAATTTAAAAGATATTTTTTTAAGCAATACCAAATAAATCAGAGGACAGTTTTTCACTTGTCGTGACTATGGACACACCAAAGTGACCTGAAATTGAAGGCAATCCTTCATAACAATCGAGTATTTATCAAGCAACACGGTCCAAAAAGGTTGCCAATGGTCCCTTAGCGGGAATTTAAAGCCTTATCCATATGAGAATGGCTCGTCAGCCTACGTATCAAGCTAGCAATACACTAACGTAGAAGAGTTTGTTGGAGTGTACTTTTTGGCATTCTGGCTCATTTATATATTAAACACTTGCGAATTAGCTTTTGGTTGAGTACCAAAATTTTGGAAATAATGAAGGGTAATAATATGATGGATATTTAATGATAGGGAGGTGGATGGTGTAATGATTTGGAATCGTGCCTGGAGAGAGCAAAAACAAGGCGTGGATCTACGCGTTACATGAACAGGCTAGAAGTCTTCTCTGGAATCCTAAGCAACAATGCCTCTCTTAATCCAGGTATCCCTTGTACCACAACAATAGCTTTAATCGTATTTTACCGTGGGAATCAGCTTGGTTATGGTTCATTTAATCGAATCCAACATATATATTGGTCTAGCCTTATATTTATTAGATAATTATATAAAAGTATATATTTAGACGTAAATATTAAATTGATTTGATTAAATTAACAATTTTTTGAATAAAATTAGCCCAAACCAAATTTTTTATATTCCAATTCCCTTTATTTATCCAAATTAAAATTAAAATTAAGTTTTTAACTATATAAAATTAAATTAAAATGCTTGATTCAATGGATTTCTTAGGTTTTGCATTTCGTTTAGATCACCTCTACCTAAGGCCCCCTTTTTCCTTTCCCCTTGTAATCGGGAAATAAAGCAACCTTAAGAAGGGTAGTTCCGGAAATCTAGTGAATGGTTTTTGGTTTTTGCCTGACTGTAGCAGTTGACTCGGAGGGAGTGATTAAAATGTCCATGTCCCTCACATTCTTTGTTGTCCTTTTCACGTGATGAATACAGCTATTGCTTAGTTTTTAAAGTGCAACCTTTTCCAGCGTTTGTCATTTTCTCTTTGTGGGGCTTCCCAAATTGCACTGCTCATGTACGTTTTCTCTCATGTCATACTTGAAATGACCTATGTCTCTCTGATTGTTTACTTGCTATTTACTTCCTTAATCGTGCATTTTTGTCTTCTTATCAATATTTTAAAATTTTAATTATTAATAATAGTATTTCATTAAAAATTTAAAGTTTAAAAATAATTTTTAGTTATATATTAAAAATACAAATAAAAAATAAAACAAATGCATACCTATTTAGTAACACATGATTTTTCAAGTAGATAATTAAAAAATAGAACCAATACTTTAAATATTCTTGCTTTATGTGATAAATATTCTCTATCCAGAGAAATAGAATCGGCTTACCTGTTCCTTCAAACCAATGAAAATAATATCATCAAGTTTTATTATTTTAGCCTATCGATCATTTTTCTTCTTACTAAAAAGCAGAACCTTTCCATTTTCATTGGCGAGGTGGTCATGTAATGTAACTTTCTGTACGGTGTCTTGTGTTCATGACACAAATCACTGCCCCTTAATTACCTGGCATTGTCGGTGTATAACTTCCATGTAAACTATTATTATTAAATTTTGTATCTTTGACTTTATATTGTTAAGACATACTCTGCTTCTCATGTGCTTCAACTTGAATAATGCAGACAATAAACGACCTGACCTTGAGGTAAATTAGTTTAATATTAAAGACAGACACGGGTATATGTCCCTCGGTGTTTTGTCCTAACCGTGGTTCGATCATCCAAAGTGAAAATAGAATTTTGCCCTAATGTCAGCATTAGTTTAACATTGTTAAAATAGAACATGCTTTTCAGTACTCCAAGTCAAGATTCTTGTTCTAAACAAGTTTAATAACCTTGCAATTTTTCTTTTGCTTTTTTTTTTTTATAAAAAATAGATTTCTATAATTGGAACCGCGTAAAGCTTAGATACTGTGATGGAGGCTCATTCGCTGGAGATGCGGAGTTTAATAATGGGGTATGTATAATATCTTCCAAACCCAAGTTTTCCTTTATCTTTGATGATGTTGTTATGACATTATCTCTACTTCCTAATAATGTTAAATATGTTTTGTTTTAGTATTGGACTAACCATTCAACCACCAATTTTATTGCCGAGGCCATGCACTACGTTCTAACTAACGTTGTTCGCTGCTTGAAACAGACGTCAGTCGTTTATTTCAGAGGGCAAAGGATTTGGGAAGCAATTATTCATGATCTTCAGCCGAAAGGGTTGGGGAAGGCTCATAAGGTAAAAAAAGTGCAATCTTGATGCAGCAATTTAGCATCCCCTTCTTCACTTCCTTGAGGCAAATGAGTAATTTACAAATTTTTGTTTTATTTTATGGGTATCGTTGTCACCTGCTCTTGGAGTTGCCGTGCTTCTCCTAGAGTCAACCGGGGGAAACAAAATTAGAAATAAGAATAGTTTTTTCATTTTCTTTTGGTTGGACTACAAAATTTATCAAAAATATCGACGTTGTTTGGTTTTACTTGTCCATTTTGTAGGCCTTGCTTTCTGGTTGCTCTGCTGGGGGTTTGTCAGCCTTTCTCCATTGCGACAACTTCGCCAAGGCGCTACCAAGGAATGCCAGTGTCAAATGCTTGAGTGATGCGGGATTTTTCCTCGACGAGTAAAGTTGCACTTCATTTTTTATAGTCTTATGGTTCTGTCTCTGTTTTTTTGCTCTTGATTTCTTGCTAATTATTTTATTCTCTTCCTCCTTGCAGGCGAGACGTCACTTTGACCCACACGATGAGGTTATTCTACGAAAATCTTGTCACTCTACAGGTATAGTATACTCTCGAGAGTCTTGTGCCTCTATCATTGAATGACTAGCCCTTCAGATTTGTGCTTAATAGGTAACTGAGTTGTATCTATCTATCTATCTATCCATATATATATAATAGTAGCTTTATTTAGAGATTAAATTATTCATGACAGGGAATAAAAAAGAATCTGAACGATAAATGCACCAGCTTCCTTACAAATCCGAAACTGGTAAATTTTTTCTGAGATTCCCATCCATCATCTCTCCTTCTCTTTCACGTCTGTTTGTTTCTTCTCAAGCCCAAGGCATATTTTGTTTTGCAGTGCATCTTTCCGCAGTATGCGTTAAGGTTCATTACAAGGCCATTCTTTATCTTGAACACAGCTTATGACGTCTACCAAGTAAAGTATTTCTTATTTCTTTTAATCTGAGATTACACAAAAATAAAATGACTAAAACTTTTGAAGTTTTGACAGTTCAACCATATATTGGTCCCTCCTTCTGCTGACCTGCCTGGATCGTGGAAGAATTGCAAGCTCGACACAGCAGATTGTAGCGAAACACAGATTGGCATATTGCAAGGTTGGTCTCATCAACTGTCACCAATCACTATTCTACACGAAATTTTTGAAACTTCCTAGCTTATACGAGCGAATACTTGATCTCATAAATCCAGGTTTCAGGCGTCATATGCTGATGGCCTTGAGATTTTTCTTTGAATATTCCAGTCAAGGAGGAATGTTCATAAATTCATGCTTTGCTCATTGCCAAAGCGAATCACAAGACACCTGGTTCGCAGTCGACTCTCCCCGGATACACAATAAGGTTGGTCTCTGCTCTCCTCCTCGCTTTAATGCTGCTCATATTTCAAGCATCCCCAATCATGTCAGAAGAAATCACATATATCCAAAGAATATAGCTAACATTCTGATTCAATGTTTGATGCTACGCTATGCTTTTACCTTTTCCAAATATTGACACAAATTTAATGCATTATATGGCAGACAATAGCCAAAGCGGTTGGTGATTGGTATTTCAGAAGAAATAGATCCATGGAGATCGACTGTGCGTATCCTTGTGACAATACCTGCCATAACCTCATACCAGCAAGTCGGGTATGTCTTCTCTTTCTAAACTCGTATATACCTTGCGCATCATCGACAGGGTTTATACAACAGGATTTATTTCGTTGCTAAAGAGCTATTATTGCAGGTTTCGTAACTGGATTCGAATTATAGATGGAAACAGAATTATTCTTTCGAGTTCCTCTGTTTCTTGGAGTACCTTAGATTAAACAAGAAGAGGAAAATCACGGGAGGGTAGATCTATAAAGAAATTAAACAAGAAGAAGGAGAAAATTACAGATTATATAGCTTAGTGGATCAATCAACGAACAAAGATCCACAATTTCAAAATTTACGGAAATTGAAGAATTTGAAATGTGCTCAGAAGAAGGAAAGTCTGAATTATTTAAAGATCCAAGTTTTCTGTGCCGCACGAACCTGAAAATCAAGGATCGAAACCTTAAGAACTGTAATTTTTATAATCATTGATTACAATTTATAAATAGCACCATAATACAAGTTTACCTGATCTTTCCTCTCAATCGACTTTTCTTGTCCTCTCGACTCAAAATTTAGCGATATTTAAGACTAAAATAATGATTTGCACGAATAATTGGCTTGATTTTCCGCTTGAGATTTAGAACCTTATGCAACTATTCAAGCAACCAACATCAAAAAGCCATCTTCCATCGTAATACAATCTTGCTTCCATATTAAAGTCATCTCAAGATTCTGAAGACTGACTCGAGATTTTCTTGCTCTCTCTTTGGATTTTCTCAGGCTGATGGCCGATTCTTGAGCAATGTGTCACCGGAGGATGATCTTGATAGCTGTGAGAACTGCCCCGCTGGACATCAAGGCAACAATTCCGGCAATATAAAGGCAATGCTTGGGTTGGGGATGGTGGCGGCTTTTTGGTCGCTTTTTATGATTTAGGAAGGGTAAACTTGTACATTGAAATTGATTAATCATAGGAACGATTTTATACTGATAACCTCTCCATCTACACAAAAATAAGGAATTAAAAGGAAAGAGCACAGATAAACTGGCTTTTCCCCGGTTTCCAGAT